>JAZHYW010013696.1:0-185763 GCA_037355805.1 Ixodes ricinus | reverse complement strand
ACTTATATAAAAAAAATAAATACGGTTATATAAAAAATTGGGCAGATCTGGCTATATCAAGTAAATCAGTTTATATAAGCCTTATTAAGCCAGATCTGCCCAATTTTTTATATAACCGTATCAGGGTCTTGTTATGGAGATATCAAGACCCTGATAACCTTGATATACAGGTTTTTTTTTATTCTTGTAGATTTGTTTTTAAAAAGCTATGAAACCTACACTTATGCGGTTTGTGCGAGTGAGTTATACGCCCAGGGGGACATTATGTGGGTGGCTAATCTTTGCAATAAGTCGGCTAATGATTTGAAATTCACCACTTGTTTTTTAAATTAGTGAAAATAGACATATGGTTCCAATTAGAAACTTGCTGAACGTCGTCCAAAATCCCTAAATCAGTCATTTTCAGAAAGACTCTGGCGCATGAGAAAGTTACCACTCGTGGAGCAGGTACAAAGCTAGTGGTGTCAGTCAGGCGCCCGCGCAATTTTTCCGTCTCTTATCTAGCCACAGCCTTGTACCTGGTCCACGAGTGGTAACTTCAGCGCACTACTGCGCTTCACACGCGCTCAAAGTCTTTCTAAAAATTTTAATTAATTAGCCGACTTATCGCAAAGATTAGAAAACTACGATTGTCCCCCTGGGCGTATAACTCACTCGCACAAACCGCATAAGTGTAGTTTTCACGGCTTCTTTTAAAACAAATCTGCAAGAATAAAAAAAAATAACACCCGGTATTTAGGCATTGCACGTACGTCACATCATGACATCGAACACCGGTATCCACCATGCTGGTGGTTGACTCTTCGACCCTGCATAGCGAGAGCAATGGTAAACTGTGCCGCGCTCGGCTGTAGCGACGATCGTCCGATCGTTTCGTCGGCATGAACCGCGAGACAGTGTCCCTCAAGTTAGAGAAAGTATGAGCGGCAGGAGAGGGATACGCCCGCGGATTACCGAGTTTGCGGCACGCATCTCATAGCGGCGAGCAACTCCACTTTTCTACCGTTGTTTACGTTCGCGCACGCCTATGCATCGGCTTTTGCCCATTCGTGGTGTAGATGTCCTTTGTCTTTCGTTACATAACGCCGTTTCCCCGCTTCGAGCGATTGTCGCGCCGCGAGCCCGGCCGTCAGGGGATCGGTTTGTGCCGTCTGCGAGACGGTAACCTTTGCAAGGAGCAAAGGTATGTAGGCAAGCCGGTTAGGAAACATCATAATATGAAACCCTGAGTCAATGAGAGTTGTGCGTTATTTGATTTATCCTTATCTCAGGGTTTAGATTATGACGGTAACCTAGCGTTGTTTACCAGTATTTCGCAAAATCGTAACAATCTTTTTACAAGCGACTCGTAAAGCCGCGCGTCAAATTTTAGAACGCGCAATTAAGATTCTTTGTTGTTGTCCTTCTTGGCGACACGTCAAAACTTTGTCGGTGGCATATCGTAACTTTCTGCTTGTAGCGCAATCGCACCAATGCCGAAACATTCTGCACAATTATTCTCCCGGCTGCCAGGAGATAGACACGGCCTAATTCTAGAAATAATCTAGAAGAGTACCTTTAGGAAAACGATCTATTGTCGCGAAGTAGGTTGCAGCGCACTTACGTTGACGAGACGGGACTTGAAAGGTAATCCCAGATAGATGTCGACACGGCCACGACGGAATCACCACTCAAACACAAAAACGAGAAGGAAGGTGTCCGTGAACAATCAACACGATGTAGCACAACCTGTCACTTTTAGAAACGAGCACTGAACGCCTCACAAAAAATTCTTGGGCTTCTTTGAAATCGCTTGCAGAAGCAGAAATTCGCAGCAGCCGCGCGGGCGCAGACCACACCTAACTGCATGGATCCGCATCCGTAAAACCACGTGACCACGCACATTCTGTCACGCTTTCAGCTTAGGGAGAGAGAGAAAAGGAGAGAAGGACAGGCCAAAACGGGAGTGCACAAACAAAGGACTTATCTTATGGGGAATCAACGTGCGGATTTGTCACTTGTACCCAAGGCTGATAGTGCAGTGAATGCTACGTGTGGCCTTGGGCTTCAGGCAGGTGCTGTGTTCTGCTTCATCACCAGCTTCTAGACTGTAGTCACGTGACCCTAACCGGACACACGATTGGCCCAAAACATGCATAGCGTCTACCCTGCTGTCAATACCGAGTGAACATAGAGCTCTCTGACGTCCAACTTCTGAACTTCCAAACTGTCTAGCTCGAAAGTGACCGAAAATGATGCGAGTTTGAAGATACTATGTTTTACGCCGTATAACCCAGATCATAATTTAAAATGAAGAAATAAGCGCGACTATTTATTTTTTTGCGCACGATGTCCACAAATAAATAAATAAATAAATAAATGTGTATATATATATTTTTTACCAATAAATTTAAAATTATGAGTACACTCTTAGGTTCGCGTTTTTAAATTTCAAATATTTTTACGAAAGAGTTGCACATAAAAGACACCACTTTCAACACACGATGAATCGCAGACGCTCGCAAGCGGTTACGATGCTGCGCGAAAGGTTTTTGAAAGATGCTGCGTAGGGCGCAACGGCTTCGCAGGCGTTCGAAGGAAAAAGGATTCGGGACGACGAAGTAGCGTCTTGCATCTTCAGTAAGCTAACGGTTCGTGTTTCCCCGCTCAATTTAGCGGGGAAACACGAACAAAATTAGTTTCACTGCTAGATTTAGCGGGAAATTGACGTCAAGTGATATAAGTACCAATTCAATTTCTCGCTAAATTTAGCGGGGTGGTTACTTGATGGCGACGCCGACACCGCTTAACTCGGAAACGGGCGCCTATGAGCTGCGATCTCAAATCCATTATTTGATTAACTCGATTTCCGATCTTATGCACTTCGTCATAATGTCACGTACGTCAAACATACAGCCAAATTTCATTTGTCTTTCAATCTTCAAAATGTGCAATTGGTTAATTGGTCCAAATACCTGGAATAACTTCACTTTAACGATGTTAACAATAATTAACCAATTATTTGAGACTCATGCAATATAGATCAATCAACTTGTCTTGGCGAGTACATATGACTTATTGCTTGCACGACCGAAACGGGCCCATATATCATTATCAGGGGCAATATTTGCACGCGTATATCGCGAAATAAGGCCGTATTTACGCACTTATACGGCCGCATCTGGCAGTATTAGCCCGCCTATATGGCGATATCGGGGCGTATTTGCTCCCATATATTCCCTATCTGACTACTTATATTATCATATCTGCCCGTATATAAAATATATCAGGGCCATATCTGACATTTTCGTACGGGATGACACGGTCGAATGTGTTTCTTCCACCGTGGGGTTATGATCAAAATGTAGCCCCATGTAACTAGGTGAATGCAAGACGAGTAGCGTTCCAGGCAGTTTCCCCCTTTTGAGGGGATAAAATTATTTTCCAAATTTTTATAAATATAGACAATTGGAAGCGTGCAAGCCCGGCTGGTGACACATGCATGCAAGCACGTGCAGCGTGCGCGTGGACGTAGCTTCAACAAGCTTGCAGTTGGCTTGCATGCACGCATGTGCATGCAAGCACGCACATGCATGCACATGCACATGCACATGCAAACATGCACATGCACATGCACGCATGTGCATGTGCACGCACCATGTGCATGCATGCATGCACATGGTAGCTACCGGGTGCCCCGCTTGCATTCGTATATATGACTGATTGGCCACGTAGATAACCAAAAGCTTCGGTGTGGTCGGTTTTCTAGGATTAGCCATACTGGGAATAATTTTGTTTCATCAGCGCAAGTGAGAGCAAGGTAAGGTGTTCAATATTGGCGGTGATGTTTCAAGAACACCTGATGACTTCTAGCTTCCGACGAGCACAAACATACCTGTCGCCGTAGACTCGAACACGCACCATCGAATTTGTCATTCACAACTAATGATCCTGACCCTGAAGTCGAGGGTAAGAGCTACAAAAGGACGACACTCAACGCGCCTGCATGCTACGGCCCCTGGCACGAGCTTCTCTCTTTGGAAGTCTGTCGCGGCTTTCGCTCGTAAGTTCATGGAACGGGAACAGCAGCTTTAACTCCAGAACCCTCTTGAACAACAATTATTTCGAAAATTGAACGCTGTGCTGTTCCTCGTTGTCGCTCATTTCGAACGAGCTGGAAGCATGGGCGTCAATACAAGGGTAGAGGAGGGGGGCGATTCCCCCCCCTCCCCCTTCAGTAGTGTTGAAAGAGGGGGGAGGGGCGTTAAGGGGGGTAAGGTTTGGGGGGGGGATCGTCGGCTCCAGACATTTAAAGGGAAGCTGAAACACTTGTTTAAAAAACATAAGGTAGAGGTTCATTCAAGCATAGTTTTATTACGCAAATCTGAATTCAACGTTCGTTTTCCCCGAAGATGTAACTGAACGCGCTGAAAACACGAAAAACTTCCGACCAGTCGTTACGTCATAAGAAGATCTTTCGGCCGCAAAGCGCGTGTCGCTCGATTGCCGCGCAAGCGGTTGCAAGCTTGCCGAATATACTCCCCCGCATTGGCACTAGTTGTGATGTCTTTTTCTGCCCTTTTGCACCGTAGCAAGAGCGCGCGTGCATCTTTGATAGGTGCTGAAGATGCGCGAGAGCGGAGATTCCCAAAACTTATTTTGTGACGTCACGCTCTGGTAAAAAGGGCCTTCAGCGGTACTTGTGAAAATGATTTTCTGCAAACTCCATTCACCCAGCTTAAAAAAAAAGCAAAAAGCACACACATACATATATATATCTATATATATATCTATATATATATATATATATATATATATATATATATATATATATATATATATATATATATATATTTGAGATTTTAGAGGTGAAATGAAAGATTTAGGCGCGTTTCCTCGAGCATTGAACTGCTTCAGCTTCCCTTTTAAAAAGTGATAATAAGAGAAATAAAAAATCGGAGGAAGGGAGTCCCCCCTTCTCTACCCTTTTTCGCTCCCATCGGCCACCCTCCCCACTCACCCCTTCCCTCCACCCTCCACCTCTAATTTCTCTTTTCTTTTGGTAGTAGTACCCCCCTTATTTCGCCCCCCCCCCCTTTCCTGTTTTTTTTCGCCATCACCCGTCACCCCCTCATCTTTCAAACACTTCCGGACCTCACTACTCCCCTCTCAGTAGCCTCGTTTACATGAATACGACACCAGCGCATCGACTCCAATAATCGTCCTCCAAGAGAAGCCGACGCGGCAGCGTTTACATGAATGCGCACCAAGCTCCCAGCGAAGGTAGCGCCAGGCAGCGCCACGCCGTGTCAAAGCTCAAAGTTAAAGCTGCGCTTCCGGCACCGGCGCATCACGTGACCACGTTTTCCGGTGCATCGCACGTGAGGTTCGTGAAGGCATCGACGCCACAGTGATCGACGCTTTCGGCGAGCTTGAAATAAATATCGTGCCCGCAGTCTTCGATGCTGTGCAAGGAGTTACGACACTGGAAGAAACATCAAAACCCAAACGTCTTGGGCTCCAGGTCGGGGCCGCTGGGCCGCTGGGCCACTCTGGATCCAGAGGCGACGTGCGTGCGCACGGCCTGGCGAGCGAGATCGTCGTGAACCGCTCTGAGTGACGCCACCGCGCTTCGTCTCGCCAAACTCATCGCAATCACGACCGGACCCCGAGGGCCAAAAGGCTCCGGCGTTGCCAGGGACGGCACCGAGGTAGGAGCTGCTCGTTCTTGCGCTACCGTGCAGGTGCTCGGAGCTCTCGGCGTCGTTCGTGTTTGCGCCGAAACCTCTAGGCACTCCCTTGGACACGCAAGTCGTATTTCGCAAGGCTCGGACGGGGGCCGCCCTCTCCGAGCAGCTCAGTGATATTCCGCTCCTTTAGTTTGTCCAATAAAAACTCGCGTTTTCTTCTCGGGAGGAACTGCGGGGGACCACACGGAACCGCTCTCCGCCGCCGCCGACGAAGTTGGCCGCCGCCATGTTCTCAGCTGTTCACTCGCTCCCGCGGCGAGCGCCTTCCCCATAATCCTCCCCGTTCCGAAGTACGCGATGCGACCTCCGTTTACATGGGCTGAATGAATGCGCACTCGCCACTCTCGATCCACCTCTGTCTGGCGACTTGAATGCGATGCGCTTCTCTGGCGCATTATGCCGTTTACATGACCGCATCGAATGCGACAACTGGATTCGATGCGACTAAGTCGCATTCACGATAAACGCGGCTAGTGACTCTGGCAGCGTTGCTGCCAATGGCGGAAGCTGAGCTCTAAAGCCGCGTACACGGCGCATGGCTCCAAAATATGACAAAATTGAATCTGCTCCTCAATTCCGAAGCGAAGGTTTTGGCCTCATTTAACTCCTTCTCAAAGTTGTGAAACGTCACTTTGTCGTCACCGGTCGGTTCCACAAAGGGGGATCGGGGGCCGAGTGTGCTAGCGCACACCAGCTCGGAGCACGTGGAGCGAAAGCTCGTGCTGCAGGCAGGGGTGGGGATTGAACCCAGGGATCCTGGGTTCAATCCCCACCCCTGCCCGTTTCGATCTGGACGAGCATCATACCGGCGTGCGGTCGTGTATCACTAGTGCGTGGTGCACGTTAAAGACCCCAGGCTAGCGGTTGTACCGCACTGGCTAAATTGCTCATCTACAGCTGAGACACCAGACGCCCACTGAGGCAGACTAACATCCGACTGTATAAACATACACACAACAATTTTGTCGCTTCCACAAACGACGATCTTGCGACGAGAAAGTTCAGAGCATTCGAAGCTCGCCTAGGGACAATCTACACAGGATTGACTTTAACGCGGCTTGGAGATGTATGGACAGGCGGGCGCAACGTCATCAGTGCAGCCGTTCATGCGGCTGGCCCTACGGTGCTGCTCACGCGCTCATAGGATGAAGCTCGCTGCGACATTTTGTGTTTCCCAGTCTCGCAGGAATTGGAGCGCCTAGAGAACTTACTGTAGTGTCGCTGTCAGATTAAGATTTTAGTGACGTACTACTAGACTGAAAGGAATTTGTGCCTCTCCCCCAGACAATCACTCAAACTTGTTTTCATGTTGTAACGACTTTAAGAGCAAAACTTCGTGCGCCTGGCAACAAGATTGTTTGCAACGCTGCCATTTTGCAGCGAGTTTTTTGCTTTTTAACGCGCCTCTTACTTGCCTCGCTTTGCGTCGCGAGGTCGTGTGTAGAGATATCCGCGTTTGTTCACAGTATAGTTTCTCTGCAACGAGATGAGAACTCAGCGGTGATGTGTCGTCTTCTCAGTGTTAAATGTGAGTAGTTGCTCACGTGTATCGCCCCATTTCCTGTTGTTCAGTAAGCTGTGCGCCGCTCTTGAGAAGACTTGAGGTCGAAGAAAGGATACTGCAGGGCGTGCGTGTTCAGAAATAAATTTAGTTTGCTTTTTAAACAAAACATGTACACAAATTTCGTGCAGCACATAACATCGTTATCAATATCAGACAACATCTCTTTCACGCGTCTAGCATTAATGGGTCGTTTGTCCGTAGCGGAGCGTGTCAGGTTTCTACAAAGAAAGGTCCCACTGCGTAGTCGCTCGCCCGGTAAATTATTCATGGCGTGAATAGCAGCCCCTGAACCCCAATAATTTCATTCACATCCAAACAAACAGAAAAAAACGAAACCATATTTTGACAATGTCGGGTGGTGTTGACGTGGTTCCAACGTGAAAGAATGGCGGCGGAATAAAATTGGTTGCGTCCTTTGATGTTCGTCGACGACACAATCATATTGCTAGTCCTTGGACCAGTTTGAAGAAATGAAGGTGATGATTTGAGTGAGAGTCAAGCGAGGATTTGTTTTAAAGCAGATACGCAATGGCGTATACGTAGGAAGTGCCTAGCGGAGGCTTAAGTGTGTGGCGAAGGGCGACAACAACTCTCCACCGCTGCCATAAACCTACTTCGGTACGCTGATTTAGGAGAGGGGTGCACAAAGTTGAGTTGGCGACCCCGTGGGAGGTTGCGGGGCCTCAGAGAGCCGAGGCGCTTCGACACTGCTTCAAATATTTTACTACCAACTTCGACATAAAAGCCTTCTACAATTCACCGCACATCGCGCTTCTCAATATCATATTGAATGGCAGTCTAGAGCGCGGAGGCACAAAAGATCCAGCAGCTGTGGGGGTGTGCTCAGTATCGACCATGAAAGCAAAAACTACGCCATACTAAAACCCAAAACGGAGGTGAAAAAAATGAATAAACGACATTTGTCTTCAAAAACTACGCATTCGCTCCGGCTGCTGAAAAGGAGATGTGGTACGACAGCATTTCGGATCCTTTGCCGTCTGAATTTTCATGCGAGCTATCCCGGGCAGAGGCAGCGGACTGGCGACAACTTCAAACGTTCACGTTCCCTAACCTCCACCAGCGACATCGCTGGTTCCCCAACCGGTACCCAGGCACCTGTCCGGGATGTGGCAGCGATCACCCTATCGTGTACCACTCCATCTGGGAATGCCCACCCCCTCGGTGATGGTATCACCCCCATTCCTTCCCCCACCTTTTCCACCTGGGAGGCGGCCCTTTCCGGCACAGAGCTCGGTGACCAGCAGCGACTGGTTGAGCGAGCCCGCCGAATCTGGGCGGCCAACGAAGCCCTGGACTCAGGGCACCGACCAGAGACCGCAAGGTCCTTTCACACCATCGATTAATAAAGTTTACGACGATGATGATGATGCAATGTCTGCCGTTGTCTTCGCTGTTGTCGCCCGCGCGCTTCGTCGATTGTCGTTGGCGCATGGATTCAGCAATTCTAGGGTGCCTTCATGCGCGCTTTGCTCAGGCTGATGACATATGGCCGTTTTGTTCCTAACGCTTTTTTGTTTTTCTGAAGCGCGTGAAAGAGCGTATTTTTGCACGCGCTCGTGGCGCTGACTGTGCTGCGGCGATGTTTTGTTCTCGACAATTTCTTTCTTTTTTTTTCTCTGAGCGCGTTCTGTCGGCTTCGGGTACTACTAATAATAATTAAGGTGTGCGTATGCTTATACAGCCTAGAACCTAGTCTGCCGCAACAGGCGACTTGTCTCCCAGCTGTACATGAGAAATTCAGCCAGTGCAGTACAACCGCTAGCCTGGGATCTTTAACGTGCACCACGCAGTAGTGATACACGACCGCACGCCGGTACAATGCTCATCCAGATCGAAACGGGCAAGGGTGGAGATTGCAATCTCCACCCTTGCCCGTTCATGAACCCAGGATCTCTGGGTTCTGCAGCGCGAGTTTCGCTCCACGTGCTCCAAGCTGGTGTGCGCTAGCCCACTCGGCCACCAATCCCCTTTTGGGTACTACTGAAGTCACTAGATCCTGAGAAAGTAAAAAGTAGCGCAAGGTGCTTCGATGCACGAGGCACGTGCAACGTGCAGCCCTTGGGAAGATCATGGAGGCACAGCGCAGCACTAAGCGAGATTTCAGACGCCATGTTGTTACCAGAAGTGGCGCGTGGCACGTGTCTCGAGCATTTCCACAACAATGAATGGCGCCCCTTTTCCCAGGATAGAGGGGCTTTATGAGAAAGTGTAGCGTTTCTCATTGGCCTCTTCATTCTTGGCGAGCAAATCTAAATTCGCTGGTGACGGGTAGCTTTATAAAGACGTTTCTCGTATACTAATATTTTGCTCTCCACACACCGGCGAAATAAACGTATACGTCTTCGTACCGCCACCACATGCGGTGTCGACGCTCGGAGGAATTTAAAAAAATATTGTCTTGAAATACATAACAATAACAATCTCATTGTAAAGAATCCGTGGAGGTAGGCATGATTGCATACACAATGCCAAAGACGTTTATATTGGCGACGAATGCCTTCAATACGATGGTGCTCCATGGCGATCTTGGTGCGACTGGTTTAGAACGACGCTCTCGAAGCTTCGAAGATATAAAGGTGCCGTAATGTTGATTGCCATGGCAATGGAGACCGATCAGTCAATCACCTTGCGAAGTTTTGGTCGTCTATATGTTGGTATTTGTTTGTGTCCGGCTAGCAGGTAGGGAAGGCAATGGCGCCACATTCCCAGGTTCCGGTGACTTTAGGTACTGCAAAGGATGGCCTCACCCTAAACAGAAGGACGTTGAGGCACCCTACACTCCGTTCACACTTAAACTGAGAGTCTGAGACTAGAAACTCCGCCTTCAGTGCGAGTTCGCTGGCTGCCACAGTGCTTTGGTAGCGCGTGCCTGTGCGTTCACACTTGTGTTAGTAAGGGCAGAAAGTTCGCACTGAAGGCGGAACATAGGCAATTCGAGCGTGCTCTCGAGATGTTTGTCCAGCTCGGCACCAGTGCTGCGCAGCTTTCGCGTCAATTCTTTCTTTCTCGGGATCCAGGAATCTCTTTTTCGAAGCCATTGAGAAGACAGCCATTGCGCGCTGCTCTACCGCGCAGCTGTTATGTGCTTACGTCACCTCCTCCAGATCATGCCACAGCGCCTGCTCTCTATGCACGCAACTGGTTCGCGCTAACGTCACCTGGCCTGTGACATATAATTCAGCAATCACAGCGGCCACGTGATCTGGAGCAAATTACCTAAATGCCACCAATGTTTATCATAGACCCAGGGGTTGGCAATGCTCAGGGCATGCGCTGAGTTCCACACATTGTTATAGTTCCGCTATTCCCGTCATCGTAGCGATTGGGCACGAGCCACTGCCCTAATCGAATTAAATTTGAATTGAATATACTTTATTCAGACAAACGTCTCGGAGGATAGGGCAAAAGGCAACCTGACAAGGGCCGTTCCCCTGTAAAGTCCAGCAGCAAAATGTACATTCAAAAAACGAATAGAAAACATTACACCCCTACAGAAAGACACAATGACATATACAAAATGTGATCTAATCAAACGGAAACACATCAAAATACCAACATAGATTATGTTAGACCTAGAAGGAAACTTTCTAAGGTGGTTTTAAATCTGTCTAATGTATTAGAGCCATTAATCAAGGACAGTATTTCAGGATGGTTAATTAATAATTGTGCGATCTGTTTAAGTATCTTTTGTCTACCATAATTGGTGCGTATTCTAGACTGTAGGTAGTGCGTATGTGGAAGCCCTGTTGATGTAGTTTTCTTGCACAAACTCAGTGTGTAGTTTAATTTTGCGGAACATGTAAATTGCCGATTTATGAGTGAGTGATTGTTTTACTGTATTTGATGAAATATGGGCGGGTGTGTTCCCAATATGATACATGGGCGATTGACCGCGGTGCTCTTTTTTGCATTAGAAGTATAACTGAGATACACAAGTCTTTGAGCATGTACCCCCTACCAAACTACTCTAGCTTAAACGAGAATGAACAAGAGTATTGTAGAGCTGGCGCTTTAACCAGACCGGATGAATATATTTTAGCCTGCTTATAATTCCGATTGCCCGTGAAATATCGGGTCGAATCCGATCAATATGGTAATGACCAATTTAAATTTTCTTGAAAGAATATACTCCTAGAAACTTGTGGGTTTTTACGGAACCAATTTCAGTGTTCCGAAATGGAATGTTTAGTTTTCGATTAATATTTCTATTTTTTGCTCTAAATATCATATATTTAGTTTTTCTAACCCTTAATTCCAATTCATTGCACGCCAACCACGTACTTAGCTCTATCATACAGTTATTCGCTAATGCTTCAAGCTGATTTATGTTCGTACCCGAAAAAACTACATTTGTGTCATCTGCATAAAGTACAATATCAGATGTATGCGGTATGTTAACAATATCATTAATGTACACCAGGAATAGAAGTGGTCCGAGGGTTGACCCTTGGGAAACCACATAATGTATATGACCGGTTTCCGATTTTTCGCATCCAAGAGTGGTGTATTGGACACATGCTGATAAATAACTTTGAATGAGTTGTAGGGCAAGACCTCTTATACCATAATTATAAAGCTTTTTTAAGAATTATTCTATGCTTGATTGAATCGAAGGCGTTTTTGAAATCTAAAAATACCCCTAATGTATAAATCTTGGTTTCAAAATTAGTTAAAATTTTATTCTTAATATTCAGTAAAGCTTCTTCAGTAGATTTCCTTTTCTGAAAACCATACTGCTGTTTTGCAAGGAGATTATGTTTGCTGAAATGGTCAAACAGTTTGGACTTTATTATCGTCTCTATTACTTTTGAGAATATTGGTAATACGAATATGAGTCTGTAGTTATTTAAACTATTAATTGGTCCATCTTTGTGTATCATTGGTACTCGGGCGATCTTTAGTCTCGGAAGAAATACCCCTGTGCCTAATATTTTATCACAGATTGCAGAGAAATGAAGACTCTTGATATTAGCAATCGCTTTAAAAGGTTTAACTTTTAATTCATCATCGCCACATGCGCCGCTGCTTTTTAATGAATTTATCACGTTAAAAACTTCGGTCTCCGTGGTTGGTGATGGAAATATAGATCCTGGTGGGCGTGTCGACATATAAAACTCAAAGTTTTTCGTGAAATGAGGATGACGTTGAGTGCCTGAATCTAAAAAATGGGCATTAAACAAATTTGCTAGCGTTCTTTGTAAATAATCGACACCATATATTTTAAGGACACTGGGGAAAGTGCTACTCAACTTAGACATCAGTTCTTTTGCTGTCTTCCATACTTTCATTGGATTATGTTGAATTGCAATGAATTAATTTTTGTAATAGTTTACTTTAGACTTCTTTATGCCGCAGCTTAACTTGCTTCGTATCTTTTTGTATTCAATCAATTTATTGATGTTTTTAGTTCTTATAAATGCATCGTAAAGATTGTTTCGTTCATTTATTCGCTTGAGAAGAGATTCCGTAATCCAGGGTTTCCGTGACCTCTTATGCCTTTTGGCTTTTCTAAATGGAAATGCTTCTTCATAGACACCTTTTTTTTTCTGCAAAAACTTATCATAGGATTTACTGGAGCTTTGCTCAATGTATATATCATTCCAGTTTATCTTCGATACAAGCGCAACAAAGCGTTCGACAGTATAGTCGTTTTATCTCGATAGTAACGGCTACTGATATTCGTTTCATTGCAGCTAATGTTTTCACATAGAACAAAATAAAACAGGGGTAAATGATCACTTAAATGAACTCTCATTACACAGGATACTATGTCGTTGGTCATTACACTGGTTATACACAAAATCAATTAAAGTCTCAGTATGAGATCGAACGCGAGTAGGCCGATCTATAATATTTTCAAAACCATTTGATTGCACAAGATCTAGAAATTCAAACTGCCACGCAATTCACTTTCAAAGGAATACTGAAAAATAGCTTCCAGGAATTCAAGAAATACGCTAGAGGACCCAGAGGGCGGTCGGTATACACTCTAAAAAAAGCCCGTGCGTCTACTTTCCCGCACAACACTCGGAGAGCCAATCACCGAAACTTAGGAGGCAGCTCAGCGAATGACGATTCCGAAACATATGTTGAGACCAAAAAACGCAGTCTCAGTTGTGACGTTAAGCAATGCAAAACGTCACGCTTGCATTGCTTAATGTCACAACTCGGACTGCGTTTTCTGGTCTAAACATATGTTTCGACATCGTCATTCGCTGAGCAGCCTCCGTAAGTTACGGTGATTGACTCTCCGAGTGTTGTGCGGGAAAGTAGACTCAGGGACTTTTTTTAGGGTGTACGATAGCAATAATGTAATTACGAGACTTCACAAGGAGACACTAAACATTCGAACAGACACGAGTATATTCGCAAATAACACTGCATACCAGATTACTTTAATAGTAAAGGGATACCCCCCCCCTTTCCTTTTCACTACGAAATATGCGATTAAATTCAGAAATATTAGAATCAGAGTTAAGCCATGTTTCAGCGAATGCTAAAATATCAAAGCGGTGGTCAAGGCAGTCTAGAAATTCTTCAATGTCGTCACATTTGTTTAAAATACTTCTTGTATTTAAATGAAATCAAGATAACATACTGTGGCTGCGTGAAATGTTTTCTTGAACAAGATTTTTGGATGAGGTTCTAGTATAATATCCGTATTCCGTAGAACTTTCCATTAAAAAGAAAGAAAAAGCTTGAATGCTAGGGCCGTAAACTCGTCAAACGCAAAGTTGGAGCCGAAAGTTTGTGGACCGCGCCGATTGGACGTAGGCGACAAAATCGCGAAGTCATCGTCGTGATAGATCCAATCATTGCGCTCCATCAACTTTAGACCCAACTTTGTGTTTGACGAGTTTAGAGCCGCAGTTCTGTTTATCATATCTGTTCCAGGTCTTTTTCGCGTTTTGTATTGAAAAGACGGTCACCGGCCGCTTTCCTCACGAACATCTTGCCTTTTTTGTGCCATGAAAATTGATAGCATTTTTCGGCCGTTTTAGCCCTTATCTGCCAAAATATTTTTTTACTTTTTGCTGCCAGATTGTCGTACATGCGTAGTGTGACTTTCACTTGCTTTAACTAAGTTTTTTTTTTTTTTTGCAGCCATTTGTTTTTGGTTATTTGGGATGTCGGATTTGTCGGACTTAGGAGAGAGTCTGTGTGCTGCCTCAAGGTCTTGCTCGGTCAGGTTTGATGGTTTGAGTTGTTCCGAGAATATATTTAGCTGATTCAGCAAGTTCTCATTTTTTCAGGGCGCCAGACTGTGTACCTCGATGTTTTGATGTCTACTGTACTGTCGTTTAGTTTTACACCTGAGTTGTTGCACTTCGGCATCTACAACTGATTGCTCCTTTTTGACACGCTTCTTTTGTTCGATTATTTCTTTGTTTTGCTGTTGTACTTGGGTAAGCAGGACATCGTACTGGCCAGACAAAAGCTGAACTGAGCGTTCAATTCCGTAAACAGTGTTCTTCATTTCCATCATCGTGTCAACTTTTGCGTGCAGTACCGTTATAGCAGACAGCTTTCTGTTTATTTCTGCCCCCGAGTGTGTTTTCGTCATCTCTCTAGTTTTTAGACTAGAGAGATGACGCCAGTTTATAAATTGTTACCTCCCTGTGCTTTCTTACACCTCATATACATGTCTTTTTAGAGGCACCACTTTTCTTTTTAAAAGCACTTTTAGACACTTCTGAGCACGCCCCCAAATAAAATTTAAATTCGCATTCAGTAGAGCACATCAGAGTGTTACCCTCTGGGAGCGGTTCATTGCACGCTATACATATATTGTCCACTTCATGAGATGACACTGCACCTCAAACGTAGAAAAATGGTAGGCGTCGTAATAGCGTCGTAGAGGATGCCGAAGCATTCACTGTCACGAGCCGCATTTAAATATCGTCACAGTGGGGATCGCAAAGCCTGATGACGAAATCCTGGGCATCGCACTCTTGACAGCGCCAACAATGCGATCTCCAGGTCTTCGTCGTCAAGACTTGCAAAGGGGAGACTGATCAGCAAACGCCTGGTTTTATCCTTTAAATTGCGTGGCGACAAACGGCGTGTTAAGTCCGCGCTCCTTTACTCCTACTCCGACGTTCCGAGTTTCATACTCCGAGAGCAGCAAGTAAACAGAGCACAGCGTACAGGAGCGCGACACACCGAAAACTATCGACGAGCCGCATGAGCCACTTCCGACCGCACGGTTATCACGAACCCGTCATCTCATAGAGACGGGTGGCAGGAGCCGAAATTATTTCGAAGATAAATCAATTAAAGTCTCTGTGGAACGGAAGAGTGTAAATAAATTTAAAAAAAAGACGGTGTTGCTAAAAGCTTTTACGGATGTTTCAATATTCGTGAAATGTTTAAAGACTTGCTTCGATCACATATGCAGAAAGCTACCTTGACCGATCTATTTTTTGTCCATGCATGCTGTTCAGATTTAAATAAACGACAACATTCTTGAACCCGCTTGTTGACGCAGGAAGCTGTCAAACGTGCCAGATGTTCCGTGGTTCCGTCTTACAGCGCGAAACGGAAACCGTCGATGTGCTACGCCGATACCGGCACACCACTGCACCGTTCAATACAGAACACGCCAATTCGTTTTCAGGCGAGATGCATGAACAAATCTTTTCAGCAACGCTAACTAATGTTTCCGCTTTCGAATCAAAGTATCTTTATTCATTGGGCTGAGCATTCTAAAAAGGGCAGCGGTCCGACTGCCTTTTCATCTCGACAACTTTTTTGTCGATGAGCTATCGGCACGCTACCGTTCGATAAATCACTTCGTTTTCAGGCGAGATGCCCGAACAAACCTTTTCCGGAACGCTAATTACCGTCTTGGCTTTCAAATCAAATCGTTTTTACCTGCTGGATTAAGCACTAATCAACTGAAAAGGCGCAGTGGTCCGGGAGCGCCCTTCGTCTCGACGTTTCTGTCAGGGCAGCCCTCTTGTTCGTGCACCGAGAAATGCTCGGTGCACGAAGTGCACGCTCGAGCATCCGTCTCCGGCGAAGCTCCTGTCCGTTTAATGAACAAAGCGCCAAACTCTCACGCTCCGGAGGGCAGACTTAACGCGCCCAAATACGCTTATTAGTGAGTGGCGTTGCGTGCAAGCATACTTGAGTCCTACAAGTATAGAAGTGAGAAAAATTCTTACCCAATATCGTTTCACTGTTTCTCTAAAGGAGCGGTGCAATAATTTTTTGTGCTTTCAGCAAATACTACATCGAATGAATTCTTCACGTTTATGACCTACACGCAGGCGTTAGGTTTTCTTTTTCGCAATGCCAATCGCAGAAGAAAACTCGAAAGAAACGCCTTGAGTTCACTTCCTAAAGTAGCAGTCTATCATAGCCAAGCGCTGGGGTGTACAAAGCCCAGAGCACGCGCCGAGCCCTAGACATTGTTAAGCCGGGGTCACACTGCTCATACATCATACAAACAACAGTCCGCAAACACGAGTCACCGCCCGCAATATCCGTGGATCGAATGCCGCGTGCCAAGTTTCTTCTTGAACACATAGCCGTGCGGCATTCGAAGCACGGACCTCGCGGTTACTCGCGTTAGAATCTGTATGCATAATGTCTTTTGTATGTAAGCAGTGTGAGTAGGCTTTAAGGTTGGCTATTCCAGTCACCGCAACGATTGGACATAAGCTGCTACCCGAATGCTCGTCGAAACATCGAATGTCACGAGCCCACAAGTCGATTGTTCACGCAGCGCTCATGTCCAGTCTATGAACCGCATTTGAATATCTACACCACGGGTAATCCCCGTGACTACGCCAACATTACAATCCCGAAGACTACGTCATCAAGTTTTGCGAGAGAAAGATAGAAAGTAAAAGTCCGCTTTGTCCTTAAAATTATTCCGTGACAAAGATGCTTCTTGGTAAGTGGCTTTGAGTAATAGTATTCGCGTCTCTAGCTCGACGCTCGCCCTCCCGCGGCGGAAACGGGAAGCGCTCTAGTGAGGGTCCCCTGATTCTCCTGCTCAGCGGGTACGGCGGAACTGCTCGCGATTACTGCGCGCGAAATGTCATTTCCGAGTGCAAACAACACTCTTCACTGTCCCAACGTAGTGCTGCAGCCGGTATGAGATTGTATGTTATCAGAGAGATTTAGTATTGCGCATAGAAGCAAACGAAAGCGTTTGCGTTACAGTTGCGTGCCCCATGGTGTGCGTGCGCCTCATCGCCATGCGCCATCCAAGACCGCAATTTCGGGCTCCGTGCACGCGCAGTGTGGAACACGCAAAGCTAACGCAAACACACAGCGCTTGCGTTCGCTCGTATACGCAATACTAAAACTCTTAACAGTTTCACCGGCTTCCAACGCCAACGCAACGTGCTGCAGTGAGCAGACGTGCAAGCAGGTTGGCGTTCCTTTAAATTAGAAAGGCTCATATTGGCAAAACGACGGAACGTAAAAAATGAAAGTAACTAAATGTTATAAAAAAAATGGTTATTTTTTTTTTTTTAGCTTTTGGGCATTTGGTTTAGAGGGATATTGGTGGCGACTTTGGACGTTATGCCGATTGTCAAAAGTCGCGACTTTGATAGAAAAATATACTTTACCCGCGATTAATGTAATTTTACATGGCTTTCTCACATTAGCTAGAATGTTTTCATTGATTTTAGACAATTTTTATTTTATTACTTGGTAATTAAAAATGCTGCAATTGACACCAGTGATGATAATTAGCACACTTTTGATTGTCATATTTGTTCGCGCGTTTGAAATTAATCATAAGCAACAACTTATATTAGAGCTTGAAAAATTACGTATTAAAATATCTGCATTTTAATATTATTATTATTAATACAAATCGAGGCAATGTATGCCCCCAATTAACGCCAAGATCACGCAAATACACCATTTAACCATTATAGTCTTTCCAGAAAGATATATATTTTTTTTTCTTTTTGGCATATGAAATACTCTGACATCGTTATCAAGATAGCGAAACAGTCAAACACTGAATACAATTTAAAGTCCTATGCGTCACGCGTTGCTATAAAACACACACACACACACACACACACACACACACACACACACACACACACACACACACACACACACACACACACACACACACTTCAGCTGTCTGACTCAGATTCCGTCCTTGGCTTTTTGCAGTGAGAACAGCGTCTATTAATTTATACGTTTTGTGAACATATTGTAAAACTTCGAATCATTTTCTTATTCTTGCGTTGGAAATAATGTTAAACTAATTAATCATATAAATACCCCAAAACGCATTAAAAGGCCCGCAGTTCATTATTTCCCATGAAAATTATCTGAGCGATAAAAGGCAGCCAGAACGCACATATATCAGCACTGATTTTTCAGCAACTAGAAATATCAGCCTGGATCGAACATGTATATCACAAAAGAAAGTTTCCGCGAACAACTTTTTTAACTAAATAATTATGCTGTGAGACATATCTTGAGTTATGAAAGAATACAAAATGAAGACCTATAGAGAGAAATTAAATCCAAAATAGAGGTTAATTTCGGTTTCGCTCCAGAATTAAAACACGCATCCTTGCGTAAATATTACGCTTAACACCGTTCTTGTTTTCGGGGTAAAGAGGTGACCTGCGCTCATAACACCCTAGCTTCCTCGTATTACCAGAAATAATTTTTGTCGCTCAGTGAAGCCAGCACACTAGACAGGCTCAGCAGCGGCAGGCATCTCTGACCCTCACTATAACCGCCATTTTGGAAAATGAGTGGCGCCACCTATAGTTAGTTGGAGTCGCGAATACTTGGGTCCCCCTAATGCCAGTAAGCTTGCGTAAAGTGTGAAACGTTCCAATTTATTATTATTGCATGGCCCCTTTAAAGTTGAGGCCAGCATTCAGGAAGACGTATAGGTGCGAGGGAAGACTCCGCAAAACATTTTGTTTGCCCGAGATTTTAAAGGGGCGATGCAACAATTTTTGTACTTTGCGCAAATACCGCTTAAAACGGATCCCTGACGTTCATGACCTATGAAACACGCGTTCGTTTTTCACCCCACGCAATAGAAGTCCCAGAAAAAAAATCAGCAGAACCCATCCTTTGGGAATGATTATCTACGTTAATGCGAATAGCATCAAACGGTGCGGAGTTATGCGCGTTCGTCAGGTGGCCGGCACACTCTAGATACGCCAGCCCACTCTTGAGGCGATTCTAAATTTGTTGACACTTTCACAGCCCTGCGCACGATCTCCGCAGCCGCAGCACGTGCGTTTGTGTCACTTAGGAAGGCGAGCAAAGCACGCGCCATACGCACAAACACTCAAAATGGTACCGACCAGACTTTCTGGCGTCTCAGCTAGTCTCAACCAACGGTACTCTAAACGGTTGTTTATATCTTTACCATAGGACGCGCTTTACAGCGCTGTCACAGCTACCGGTGCGCGCGCGTTCCATGCACGAGGGCTCATTCCGCTCTCGTGAGGCTGAGCACGGCCGCTACATCACCCTCTCCCGAGCGCGGGAGAGGGGAGCTAGGGGCCGTGCTAAGCCTCACGAGAGCGGAATGAGCCCTCGTGCATGGAACGCGCGCGATGGTAAAGATATAAACAAGTGTTTAGAGTGCGTTGAATGACTGCCTTCATAGCTCTACAATAAAGAAAAAAAACTGCCTTCATAGCTCTGTGGTTAGCGCGTCTGCCTGCTGATCAAAGGGTCAACGGTTCGAACCCCGCCGGCGCCGGTCTTTTTTATTTATTTATCGACCCGCGGCGTAAGAGGTTAGATAGCCAGATAGATAGATAGATAGATAGATACATAGACGAAAAGTGCGTAGTATCCAAAGAATGCTATTCGCATTAAAATTAAAGAAAAACTATAGCACCGTTCACCCCCTCAACTCGCAGCCAGAACAAGCGGCCACGTGATCTGGAGCCGATTATATGCCGCCGATGTTGATCATAACCACGCGCTGGGGTCGGCAAAGCACAGGACACGAGCTGAGTTCCAAAGATTGTTATGGCTCGGCAATTGTCGTCGTTGCAGCGATTGGACACGGGCCACTACCCGAATGCATCATCGTGGCATCGATTGTCACGAGCCCAGATCGAATGCGTATGCAGTCTTCACGTCCACTGTGTGAGCAGCATTTGAATGTCGTCACAGCTGGGATCGCAAAGCGCGATGACGCATTCCCGGCGATCGTACTGTTGCCATTGCCCCCACAGCTGCGTCATCAAATTTCACGAAGGAGAGACTGAAAAAACAGCTCCGCTTTCATCCTTTGAATTATGCCGCGACGAAGACGCTTCTTGGTCAGTGGTGTTGCGTTCGAGTATTCTTGGGTCCCACTAGTGCCAGGAAGCTGGTGTAAAGTAAGAAATATTTCTACCCAATGTCGTTGCACAGCCCCTTTAAACAAGAAGAGCACTTCCAAATTCACGGGCTGTCGCCGCCCGCGCATTCCACCCAACGCTGCGGAAGACTTATGAGATGGAGTATACGCATAGTGCAGCTGAATCACTGAATTAAACGCCGATTTTTCACGTCCAAAGAGCACTTGGCCAAGTGGCTCCTCGAATCTCGTTTCACGTGCATATCACCGATCGACTAGAGTCGTTTTCACATAAATGTGACACACGAAATAAGAACACGCTCCAAATGACACTCGTGGTTACGTGTAACCGACACGTCCGCAGCCTTGGGCATGGAGCACTTCACAACTTCCGCTCAAAATTACTTCCACACACACGACCTTGCCTGTTCTCCTTCGTCTGCTGGCGTAAGAAATATATATCCGCTTTGTCTGAACTGCATAAAGAAACATCGCCTCTTTGATTACAAACACGGCTCTCAGAAGCAAAAAAAGAAAGCAAAACGCAGAAAAGAAGGGGTATGATTAATCAACCTTGATCCAAGGTGCTAGCGCCCGCGCCCGACTGTTTACGTGGAATCCATAAGCGGGACTTGGCAAGACGAGCACGTGAGCCGTGACAATCTGCCGTCGCCGTTCAACGCGCCCACGGCGGTTCAGAGCTCCGGGATAGATGGGCGGCTCGGACGTGCGCGCTGATCAACGGCTCAGCGCCATCCATCAGCCCGCGTCCGACACCGCCGTTCCTTGACAAGGCCGACTCCAACGCAGCCGCGTCCATTAGACCAGTGCCGCGGAGGCCGATTCGGTGTTGTGCCTGAGATATACCAGCTCCTTTGGAGCCAGAGATAAAGCCCCTGAGAGTTTCGGGCGTCGTTAGGCGCCCCTATTGCGTTCGTGGACGGCTTCTGCGTATCGGGATGAAAAGGTGCGATGGCGTCGTTTATCATTTAGGGCCACGCATCTCCAGGGACGGACGGTTAGCCGGCTTAATAGCCGTCTTCGGGCCTCCCGCGAGGCCAGTTCAACAGTAGTCCGATCAAGTAACGAGCTGGGCATACATACAAAAGTGCTATGCAAAAAGAAAAAATGAAATGCGCTATGGAATTTGTCTTTTTAATTCATGAACACACGTGCGCGTTTATGAAAATTTTGCGATACACTTTAAAATGTCTGGAACGTCGACTTTGCTGTAGAGTACTTGGGAGATCCAATCGCTGCAATCTAAATGGAGGGAGATCTGCGAGTGGCGATAATGAAAATATGTTTAGAGCATTTAGACCTCAAAAACCAGTCTGCGCTGACTATGCACGGTGAAACGCTGGTCAGTGCCGCAGCGCTGCCGATTTTTCGAGGTCGAAATGTACTCTGTTTCAACATAAGATCGGCCAGTATTTGCGGCGAGATGTTTCGGTGGCGCCCTCGTTTGTTTACCTTTCGTGACGTCATTACCTTGTGAAGAACGAGTTCAATGGTGTCTGTACTGAGCATGGTGAAAGCCTGAAATCATAGCGCTCTCAAAGTAACACTGCCCACACCGTCAAAATTGAAGTTCTTACATTGCTCTTATTTGCGTCGATTTGATATCCTTTGCTGACGTCATACTCAGCATTCGGCCAATTATGGTGGGCCGATCACAGCGACGCTTTCGGTCGCTCACGTCGCCAATAGAGGAGACTACGGACCAGCAGTAGATGCGCGTGCCTCCAGCACGCGCTCGTTGTCTTTCGGCGTGTTTGCTTTCGCGTGCGTCGAAGTGTCGTGTCAAGTAGGAAACTCGCGCTAGAGGCGGAGCATCTGCTGCTCATCTTACGTTGCAACACAGTATGCGCCGAGAAACCGAGGGAGAGGAGGAGACAAGAGCGCGCGGGGGCGTCACAATGCCGAGCTCTGGATAGCTATACTTCGTTTCAGCTTGGGTCCAGACGCAGCCGATGCTACTATACTTCGTCTCACCCTAGCATGGACTAACCGCGAAGGCTGTGCTAGCGCGAGCGGCCAGCCTTGACTGCCTTGACTAGAGCACATGCTGCACGAGCTCTCGTGCAGCCGCCGCAGCTTCATTCAAAGCGACTAGCTCGCGCTTTAGCACGCGCGGCTAACAATAGTCCATACTAAGGTGAGACGAAGTATAGCGCGAGCTCCGCGGGCTTTCAGCGTCCCTGCCAAGCACGCGCGCTCGTGCAGTGCAAGCACTGTTCAGGGTCACATGCTCGCGCTTGTAGCATCGGCTGCGTCTGGACCCAAGCTGAAACGAAGTATATGTCCGACTTTCGAGAAACTATATAGTCGGTGACGGGTTAAGAAAAAAAACGGCAAATGCCACCATATGACAGGTATTCCTACGCGAGCCCATCGGGTCCAAGCGTTTTTGTGACGTCACGATTTTACGAACCAATCTCGTTTTTCTTCGAACGAATGTTTTCAAGATGGCAGTGTCGACCTAGCAACCAGACGCCAACTTCTCGCAGCGAGTATCCTGCTCTTTGCTATGGTATTTTACGTACTCGAGTTTACACCGCAAAGTGATAACGGTATTGGCTTTCGTCCGCAGTCGTTTCTGTGCGACGACGTGAGCATCCAGCGATGATAGCGTCATCGAAAAGTTCGAGCCGGGCGCCAGGCAAGCAGCGCTGGAACGCGGCGCGGGACGTCGTCTGCTTTTTTTTTTTTCCTCTTCGTTGGATTTTTGTAGCTCCCGCAGCCTCATGTTACTTCTCAACATATTGCCGGTATCGCCGCTTTTGTTCGCTGTGGACACCGTGAGGCGAGGTGAAAATGCTGCGGTCATCGATCACTGATGAGAGCAGTATCTACGCTGCGAGAGATGGGCATGAGTGAACTGCCAGCGCAGCCAGCACCACGGCCAGCACCGAGCTGCTTCACCAGACGTCGTCTGCACCTTTGGTGGGGCTACATTGGATTAACAAATGAGGGCTGCCTACTGGGACGACGTCTTCACAGCAGTATTATTCATTCATGTGTGAATCGTGGCACCCTTGCCAAATTTTCGTCGCGATCAGTCACATGGTAAGCAATACCTTCGGATGCATCTTCGGTCGGAATAACGAGCTGTTACATACATGTAGCAATGATAAAGCCAGTGATATGTACGGTACAAACCTTTCCCCGATGTCGTTTTGGACATGAATGAGTTGATGTTTTTTTAATACTCTTCCGAGAAGGTTATAAAATATTAACAGTCGCCAATAAAACGGAGGACAAAAAAATGAGGTACACAAACAAAGTGCAAAATTTTACTTTCGAAATTTCGCGAATCTTGAGTAGTGAGACTAGGCTCTCCACAGTTCTTTCAAACATGCTTGTTCTCATTGTGCTTGTCAGTCGTGTGAATGACTATAGGGGTCCTGTTTATGCTACAAAACAGCACTGTTTTGAGTCTAAGACATTATTAGGCAGACAAGCGATTGTTATTCGACATACTAAAACCCAAGACGGACGCAACAGAAAGGGGTGAAACACAGCTCTGTATTTGAGACGTGCTTGAGTTTTGTTCGAGACACGTTATGTTTGTCCCCCTTTCTGTTGGCTCCGTCTCGGGTTTCAGAATGTCGAACTGTTTCGAAGCACAGGGGATGCACTACACACAAACACCTACTGTTAAAAGACCGCAAAATGGACGGAAACTCTGAAATGCCCAGAACTGATGTCATTAACGGCCAAACGGCAGCGTTTGTTAGTAACTCCGTTCCTCTAACCCAGCTCAGCACTAAACGCCTGCGCAACTAAAACCACGAAGTGGTCGCTCTCAAATTCCGGCTGGCAGGGCACTCTGTGACATTTGTCTGAGTATACTGGAGTCTGGACCAACACGGTGGCCAGAACGTGAACACTGAACTGGATCAGCTGCCGAACTGATGCCACGTGCAAGGAAACTGTTGTTATCAGCAGTAAGCTCAATGCCTGGCATTCGTCTGTGTGGTTGTACCAGGGACAGTCGGAGGAGCACCAGCACTATCAACGCCATGCAGGCGCAAAGATGGAGCTCTTCAATGACCCGGATATCCCTACCTGTGTTGTGGCGCAAGTTCGCAAATGGACACGACACCGGACTTGACATGGGCTTCCTCAAGCCTTCGAGAGGAATGCTGAGCGAACTCTGACACAATAGGAAGTGACCACCTACCCATCTGGATCTGGATAATTGAAGACGCAGCGTTGATAGTTCCTGCCAAACGTTTGTCGTTATCTATGAAAATACAATACGTTCTTCCTTACTTGCGAGATTCCCGAAATAAAGATAAAAATAGAAAATTTCGGTTGTGCAAGCTATTTTGAGTGAACCATTCGATGGAACGGCATTCGATGAAACAGCGTTCAATAAATGTCCAGTCCCCTCCCAGCAACATTCAAGGTCTGGCCTCCCCAGGAAAATGAAATGGAAACTATTCCGCTGGGCAGGGTCACCGTGATTGCAGACGGGCCACCACGACTAATTCAAACGAGTTGAAGGCAACTGAAACAGTGTGCTGTCGCACCTCATTGCTGACAGAGCGGCCGTAAGGTGTGTGAATGGTGATATGAATCCTGATTATGGTCCCGAAAAGCACGCTAGAAGTTAAGTACGCCCTTCCAGTATGCTATCCCAGCCTGCGCTTGTAGCAAGAGTGGTCGAAGGTGTGTGGATGGCAGTAAGAATCCTGTCTACGCTTCAAAACAGAGCACTGACAATGAGATCTCGTTGTCCACGGTGCTGCTGCACAGTATCTGTCTGTCGTGTGAATGACTCCCGAAGTCCTGTTCATGCTTCGAGACAGCAGTACCAAGTGAAATGTTATGCTTTGTCACATTGTAGACATTTTTTATTTAAACATATTTTCGACCTCATCATTCGGTGGTCTGCTCTTAGGGTGCTCTGCAGGAAAGTAGATGAACAACTGATTGCTTGACTCCCTTTATTCTGAAAAGGATGGTGCTATGGCCTCAGTGGGGGAAGGGTAATAAGGGAAGGAACGTGTTCACAAACGGCGGTCGACGCCAGTCAAGTGCACAAACTCCCATAGTGAGGAGAGCGTCTTTTTAGTATGCGCACCGTTCTTCGGGGTAACCCAGTCCTGAAGGTTGCGGATGGGTGGATCGAGGTGCTCGATCTTGTTGGCTTGCAATCCGAGAGGTGCTGGATCGTTGGACTGATGTCAGCAGAGCATTTACCGGTGTGCCCCGACTGTTCCTCGTCCGTCGGCGCTTAATCGGGTAAATGGCCTCTCTGCCACTTGTATGTTACGCCATCTGGCGAGTGACGTCCTCCGTAAGTGAAGCTCCAGTGCGGGCTTTGTGTATCAGCACTTGGCCGCTCTGCGTGTATACCCTTGGGTAACGGTGCGAGGTTGTGAAGTATCAGCTCTCTCGCACTGTCGCTTGAGCCACCCTCTGTAGTTTCGCGGTCACGGGAACCGCATCTTTCCACACTGCTACTGCCTTCCGGAAGGCGTCCCAGTCGATGACCCGAGTTGAGCGTGTCCGCCCGGCTCTGCTGCCTGTCGGGAGCGGCAGCCAGATGGGTAGTGGTCGGATCCCATAGGGTCCGGTTCGCACCGCCAGTCGATCACCAGGCTCGAGTCCGCCCCGGTCTGGTCCAGGATAGTTTCCCCTGACTCTCGTGTAGCCCGTGGCGCGTCGGGTAGGTGAGGTCGTTTGCCAAAGTCAGATGCGCCGTCTCTGCTGCCTCCTGGAGCCGTTCGCCGTGGAGTACCCCCGTTCAAGTGGTGCACGTTGAAATCACCGGCCAAGGGCCGTTGAAGCCCGAAAACGAAGTCTTCGCTTTTATTTTTTATTGTGCTAGGACAGAGCTTTTGTTTTAATAACAAAACTTTGCACCACTTAGAGTGAACATCCACAACTACGAGGAACACTCTCTCCCTTTGGCATGGCCCCGACAGCATGTCTTCTTACTCGAATATGAAAGCTTTTCATTTGCTTTCCGTTCGATTTAATGCATAGATGTTTAGACAGAGGGAAGCTAAAATGGCATCTGATGTCTCTGCTGTGTAAATGGGCAATTTAACCAGTGCAGGGCGAATGGAGTGCGTTTTTGAGGTGAGTCAAACTGTATACGGGTGATTGGTGGCGCAGTGGAATACAAACAACAGACTTTAGATACCCCGAAAAGCCTTGAACAATGCTTTGAAGTAACGAGGCACAGATCCATGCCAACAAAATGAGACATGGGAGGTAAGGCATGTACGAGGACAAGTATCCGATTTTACACCATACTGTATGAGTAGTCCTTAAAAGGACATTTTTGTGTTTTGGGGTTGACCCTCGTTGGCATTGGAATCATGGATCGTCGAGGGGCTCCACACCAGACAGATCACTCCCGGAAGAAGTGTCGTCTTCATTCAGTGTGATGACGATGGACTCGACATGGGCACTTGTGGCATCGCCTCGTTTGATGTTTTTCTCCACTTCAAAAACGTGCCTCGCAGCGTTGCACCTGTTCTCAACCGTGACCTTTTCAGCTTCTTCGTTGAGGAGCCTTACTAGGTCACCGATCTTGAATGTTGTGTTCCGGGCTGCAACACCGTTCTTCATTTGTGCCTAAATGAGTTCAGTCGAATTGAATTCACAGTGATGGGGTGGAAGTCTGACCACTGTGCAACCAGTCCTCTCTGCAGCATTCCCCACAAGGCACTTTAGATGCTGAGGCTTAACCGACGCCACAATGTCGAGGAGCTGCTTCTTCAGCATCTTGGGGCCCCACGCAATTCCCTTCGACGTGAGCCACTTCTGGATGACTTCCTTGCGGGAATTCGTCGTCGGCACTGCATCTGACCGCCGAGAATGGTACGAAGCATTGTCCATTACGACGACACTCCCCGTCGGCAGTTTTTGGAAGAACACCGTCGAACCACTTTTCGAACAGGGTGCCTTCCATTTCCTCGGGGTAGTCGCCGGATTTCTTGCCGCGGAAGACGTCCAGGCACCCAGCGATGAAGCCGTACTCGCTGCTGATGTGCGTGATGATGAGGCGTTGGCCCTTCCCCTACGGCTGCTTCAGGCCCGTCGTGGGACCTCGCATGAAGGGGCTGTGTAACGAGGTCACGGTGCTCTCCACCTAGGCGATTGAGACAGTGTGCCCTGCCGTCACCGGCCGTGTCTTGTCCAGGTAGAAAATCTTGCGACCCTCTTGCCTGTGACGTGCAATGTCCCGCAAGTACGTCTGCTGCCACGCGACGATGTCGTCTCGTTCGATCATGTGAGTTTCGACCCCTCTTTTCTCGCCTGAAGCCGATGTCACGGAGAAGACGACGCACAGTCCACTTCTTCAGCGAAAGGAGTTCAGAGCTTGCGCTCAACTCGGCCGTTATCTATTCGACCGTAGGCAACTGGTACCGGCGAAAGAAATGATGTACGCAGGATCTCAACGCGCATAGCACAAAGTCACCATACTTAACCGTACGCCGCTTCTTGCCTTCACTTGCTGGGCGCTTCCTGGCAGGTATCGCACATGGTTGCAAAAACCCCGAGACTGCGGGTAAACGATTCAACACTAAAAAGTCTCTAAAAAAATATAGACTTTTTAGTGTTGTGTCGTTTACCCACAGTCTCGGGGTTTTTCAACCATGTGCAGTGTACACCAGCTCGTTTGCGCCCTTACATTTTGTTCAGGTATGGCAGCTTTCCCATCATATGCCTTTGCCTCCTTCCTGATCTTGAGGACGCTTGATTCGCTGAGAGCAAGCAGTCTGCTGACAGCCTTGCAGACCTCACTCACGTTGACGTCGGGCTCCATGTGTAGCATCCAAACATAAGCGTTCAGGATCAGTTGCCGTCGACCGCTGTCTAAGGTACGACCGCTCTTTTTATTAGCAGGTCAGGTTATTGTCATTTTTGATTCTACTGAGTGTTTCTTCCGAACATCGGCCTTTGTGAAGAGGTTCGTCAACGCCCGTTTCAATGGCTTGGTATGTCGGGAAGACAAGAGAAAGTCAGCAATGGTGGCTGTAATTTGGCGAGTGTCTAAGGCGTCTATGTACTCAAGCTTCTATTTTGTCATAAGTATAAGTGAAGCTGAAGGCACGAGCGCAGCGGTTTTATGGCCCGCACTAACGTCACACCAGCTGCCATCGTGGTGGCCTTGGTATCTTTTGCAGCGCAAACTGTGTCCTGTCGCTTTTTTCCCTTTTTGCAAAAGGACGTAGCATGGACACCGGCATGGTGCAAGGATGTTGTGTGCAAGCCACGTGAAGCGATAACGCGACCGAACTTGCGTCTTCTTGCCTTTTGACCTACGGGACGCCGTAGAATAGAAGAGCTGGTTTGGATGACCGCATTCAGGGTTGTCACGGGATCATCATCAACGCCTGCTTTGGTTCGCGCACGTACCTAATGGGAAAAACACGGCATTTCTGGACATATAGATAATTAAGTGTAATATGGCCCGAGCTCTCACGTTGAGTTACGTCATAGCCCATGTTTTTGTTTTGTTTTGTTTGTTTGTTTGTTTTGCAAATACTATTAGCCCCGAGAACATGGCGTGGCGCCACCTGACGGGCCTATCGTCGTGACGTAGGATGAGGGATCACGTGACCGTTTCCTGCACTCTGCGTCAAGAATGGAGTGTCTCGGTCTTCACTTTTTTAATACTACGGGTGTTTAAGGCTTCTTTTAACCCAATGTTTCGCTTCACTACTCGACCCAGTCGAGTTCCTAAATCGGCTACCGTACGAATGCTTCCGGGGAGCCGGTTAGCCGTTCGCAGGCGAGCAGGGAAACTGTCGCTGCACGGAAGCGCGGCGGCGTGGACTGGCGCGGCGGAGGGTACGGGTCAACTTGTCGTTTTCGGCGGCTGTCTCGCGCATCGCAATGAATGCTTACGAAGTGCGACCTACCGTTGAAGGTAGGCGATTTTTTTCTCTCTTTAACTTCTATTCGACCGGGCACCCCGTTACAACTGTGCACCCCTTTTCAGTTGTGCTGTCTGTAAGCAGCATCAATGCGTTCGTGGACAAGGCCCACTAAATGTCCCGCCTGTTGCTTGAGGGCGAAAGTTTTCTTGAAGCGGGACACGTGTTCTGTAGAATCAAAAAGCTGGATAAGGATTGCTACAGGTTCATTGGATTCGTACTCCAAACGTCGGCACTCACTTCGTACCCGCACGAGCTGGATGGAAGAAACGTCGGTGACACATCGAGCTCCTGCAAAGCATGGATGAAGGAACATGCCGTGTATCATTACTTGGTTAGGTTGTATGTACCCACCGGCCAGCGTGCTGTGAAATCGATCGAGCTCGCATCCAGAGCCGGGAGCGAAACAACTGGAGCACTCAGACAGTCGCGTTTGATTGCGTTTGACTGCGTTTGACTGCGTTTCGGCTGCGAGAAACCAGGACATCCCTGCTGCTTATATCGCGTGCAAACATGATTCCTTGAATTGGATTCCACGCTTCATACGAAGCACAGTTAGCTGTGCTTCGTATGAAGCACAAGCTAACTGTGCACATCTGTGCTTCATACGAAGCACAGATGTGCCGGTATCTCGCTTTCAGTTCTCAGCCCAACGCAGTTAAACGCACTCATGAACGCAAGTGTCTCAACCGGCCTTTAGAGATTGCGATTTGAGATGAACGGTGAAGTGAAGTGCCTTTTTACAAATATAATCGGTCGTCTCCCGTTGTTACCGTAGCTCAGGAATAAAGAAAACAAATTCTCGTGGCTCAGTGGTAACACGCTCGCTTCTCAAGTCGCGAGTCGCAAAATCAATACGGTGCAACTAATCTTTTTTTTTTTTACGTTTTTGAAGCACATGTTTTGTAACTTTTCTGCGATGTCGGAATTTTCGAGCGACGAATATTAAAGCTTGTTGATAACATTTAATTTCATAAACTAATATCAGACCATTCAAAGGCCAATGACAGTTCGTGTACAGCATTGCTGTTTTTTTTTTGTTTTGTTTTTTGTAAAGAAAGATTATGCAAATATTCCTGTAGCTAAGTGTATTAGAGTTGTAGAATTGTTTTATTTGGGCTCCTACAAGATAAGCAGATAGGTTACAAAAAGAAAAATATTACTTGCTAATACGAGTGCAGCTCAGCATCAGCAATCTTTAAAGTAAAATAAATAAAGCCACGTAACATTCTAACATTTATGCAGCTGCTGGTTGCTTAAATACCACTGAGCTGTGAGTGATGTTTGCATTAAAATAGTCAGTGAAATTTTATGGCTTGTTACCCTCTGTAAATTACTGTTTCAAGTCTATTAGCACTCAGCTCTAATTGCATTGCGTGACGCCAACTTGTACATACATTTTTAACTCCATTGTTCAAATAATATTGAAGCTGTATGAGAAAGGTACTGCCACGCAGGGTGAGACTGTTCACATTTTATGAATCATATTGGATTGCTTCTCCTTGGGGTAGATGTGGATGCTGATATTTGGGTTGGTCGCGTAACTGCGGCATTGCGGCCCCGAACAGTACTTTAGCATTTCTCCCTGAGCTCGACAGCTGCCGAAGCCGATCCACGCCTGTACTGATCAAGCCTCAAACACAGAAAAAATGCGAAAGTACCGAGCGAAGGGTTTCCGAAGGCCCCGACCAAAGCAAGGCGGAATAGCTGGCCTTATCACGTGATCCTCCATCCTACGTCACGGTCGGGCGATCGCAGCGCTCCAATCGGTCCCGCTCGGGGCCAATAGTATGTGCCAGAAAATGGTTGAGATATGAAGCGGCCGATGGAAGCAAGGAATTAAAAATCACGCTTGGAGTTTCTTACAAGAACGTACAACCACTACTGGCGAACGAGAGGCATACCACGAGACCACGAGCGAGAGCGGCACCACAGTATTTTTTTTTTCAGAGGCCACTCCGTAGCGCCTCATTTTAGTGCTGCGCCGCCATTGGCTTCCAAGTGTCGCACTAAACACCGGCTCGTGCATATGCGTATTTGATGATTTGATGACGCTTTCAAGGCATACAAACACATCAAGGGGCTCTACTGAAGGCGTGTGACTCTTCGGTGTGACCTAGCTAGGGACTCGCGGAGTGTGAGGTTACGTGGTACGTGCTTACCACTAGTTTGACTGCATAGGTCGTGACATCGGCATCGGTCACTATAAAATTGAAAGTGAAAGCTCGTCGCGCGGCAGCTAGAAAAGAGCACGTTGCCATGACATCACAACGTCATACATGCGTCGCCTCTCATTGGTCCTACTTTTTGTGTGGTGCAGCAGACCGAAATCTCACACAGACCATTCTTCCGCAAAACAGCAAAACTGATCTCGGCGGTGTCAAGCAATGGACTCGTGCCACGAGTCGCCGTACGTGCAAGCTCGTGAAAACAGTAGCAACAACAACAAATGCTCTGGCTTGGGGCATTTGAAACTGGTGTTGCCATCTCGTTTAACCCATTAAAAATAAATCTAGCGAAAAGGAGGGAGGAGGAGGGAGGAGGAGGGGAAAAGGAGAAGGGAAGAGGGGAGGAGGAGGGATGAGGAGGGGAGCAGCTTGAGGGATGAGGGGAGGAGGAGGTGAAGGAGGAGGAGAGGAGGAAGAGAAGGGGAGGAGGGGGTAGCAGGGAAGATGAGGAGGAGGGAGGAGGAATATACCCTCCTTTCAGTACCCTTCCTCCTCCTCCTCCTCAAGAGCTGCGCTCTAATTCGGCATTACAGGGTGTTGTAAACGTCTTCAATTTTTTCTATCGGATTGCAGAATGCATGCGATTTCGTATTCGACAGAGCACTAGCGGTAGATGAAGCGTGCAAAGCGTTCGCTATATATGGTCGGATTATCAGGTAGCGTTCTTATCCACCAGTTTAACTGACACCCGAAGCCCGGACACGCTGCTTTTTTATAAATGCGCAACAGCAGCGAATGCATCTTGGGCCTCGGGAGATATGGTGTGAGATTGCAGTGAATCTTCGGGGCGTAGTGGCATTCCATTTCAGGGAAGATACCGAACAACTTGCCACACGTGCCTACGAATCTGACTGTGTATAGAGACACACCTTTGAAGGTCGGATAAAGACTAGCTCTCCTAGAGCATAACTCAAGAACAGATATATGATCGCGGCACAAATTGTACCCCGTAACTATCTCCTTTTTGTCATTTCAAATTAATTTTCTAAGAAAAGAATAAACGTTATTGCATCGACTACGTTATTGCACCGACTGCTGGGCTGAAGCTACGCAGCCACGTAGCTTCAACCCAGCAGAGGGGAAGAGGATCACTCGCGTAAATTACGGCTATGATTAACGCTCCAGGAACTGCTATGCTCTAATAAAAAGACTGGAGCAAGCGACAGGCGGACGACGGCCTATAGTCAAAGTCAAAGTCAAAGTTTATTTTGGCACAAATGGCTTTTGTAGAAATACAAAGGATATCCAGGCGAACCAAAATTTTCAGAGAAACTCTTGTTTAAGGGTCCCCGTTGTTTTAACAAGGGGAGTAGGCGATTCACAAAATTAAAGTTACATATATATAGCTAATTATTTCTAAAAGGCGAGAAAACGAATGACGGCACTGATTGTTAACGCGCTTCTGTTCATGTTAGTAATGATATACAACAAACAAAAATTATAGTGTATACGACATGCGTTTGAAAACAAATATACTTTTAACACACAAAAAAAATCCTAAGACAGTTGAAGAACATAGTTTCGGTATGCACCATGAAAAAATGAGCGGCACGCAGCTTGATCTTCAATGCTAGTTGAGAAAAGATGAATGAATGAAAAAACAAATGGGAAGGAATCAGTAGAGAATGAGTTTGTTTATTTCCAGTAAAGTTTGAGAGCGAATATATGATAGCAAGGCGAGGGTGAATATTCAAAAACTTGACATCGATGTTATACTTTCCAGTAGAGTGTTCCGTGTAAAGTTACTACATACATAAATGAAAAAAAGCACCGTAGTTAGTTCCAATTTCCGGAACAATGAGAGACTTTGGTGTACGTGATCTGAGTGGGTAGTCAGTGCTTTGATGTGTCAGATGTATTGATGGGCAGTGTACAAGATTCGAGAGAAGCTTGAAAGTTACTGTGCATTGTTCTGTTGGATTTATATTTTCGAATTACCATCGAACAGCCAGCGTAAGCACTATGAAGTCTAATCTTCCTCTCCCGGAATTATCAGCTCGTAGAAAAGTAGCCCGTCTAAGTTTGTTTCATAAAATTTATCTCGCTAATGAGACGCTGCGTAATAATCTAATTATACCTCCTCTTTACGTTTCACCTAGACTTGACCATCAACACAAAGTTGGCATCCCATATGCTCGCACCAACGTCTTTTACCATTCCTTCATACCGTCTACATCCTTTGACTTGAACCTCCTAGCTGCACCCGTAGTCTCGATCATAGATCACGACCTTTTTAAAAAAGCCTTGGAATGTATTGTTTTTTTCTAATCTACACTGATTGTTATTTCCTGTGTATCTGTGTCTGTGTTTTTTCAATATATCATGCAACCACTTCCCCTCTGTAATGCTTACGCCCTGAGGGTAAAATAAACAAATAAATAAATATACGGTGTTCTAGATGTTGTTGAGAAGTAAAAATGTTTAATAGGCTATAACCGAAAGTAATGCTAACCCTGGAATTGCAAAAAGCATTGCTCTTATTGCAGCGTTTTGGGCAGTCTGTACATGTTTTAGTGTTATTCTATGAGTGAGTTTATACAACGTAATTCCATATAAAATATGACTATGTTGAGAAGTACAAACAGTTCCCACAAAAATTATGTTGGATGTTGACGGATGTAAGGCTGCAGTTATCTCATCACTGGGACGAGAACAAGTAATATCGGTGGGTTGCGCACTTCCATGTACATACTTTTTAATGAACTAATAAATAAAATATCGCCAGTAAAAAAAGAAAAAGAAAAAAGAGATAACGACATTTGCCTTGTTTTTTGCAAAATTTGCGAAAAGGCAAGACTATGGAATACAGATAATGAATCAAAATTATGTCTCGTCGAGACTTCAAGCGTGCGCGGGTATGGGACGAAGACTTGGACATTTCTCGATGTCCAAGTCTGCGGGGGTGTCCTAAATTCAAGGAGCAGAATCGATACAACCGAGGCGGACCGAGAGATAAGGAGGCCCCGCAAGCGTCCCCACGAAACGAGAGGCGAACCGAGCAGCCGCTAGCCACAAGACGAACGACAAAGCGCGGCAGGATGAAGCGATCGATGCAATTTCATCATGGCCGGGGCACACGGACGCATCCGTGCCTGTCTATATGCGCAGCACTTCGGCGCGATCCTCCGGGCCAGTAGCGACGACGCTGGACGCTCAGAATGCAACGCCGTGCCCCGCCCGCGCCTATGATCCGACCGCTATGCGCTCCCTGGTCGGCTCCGGTTTTCTCCTCTGATTATTTCTTGAATAAGTTACCACCGCCCACAGAACACACAAAAGCTGGACGAGCGCGAGCGATTAGGACAGCTGAGCGCGGCGTTGTTTACCCAGGCGGAATGGATGGCGTTAGCCAGCAGTTCTTGTTTTCATTTTTGTTCTTTTCATTGGCGTTTCCTCGTGTACCTAGCATGTCGTGAAGAAACACGAATGATCCCTGTGTCTGTTTATTTGGGTAAATGGGAAACCGGTAACTGAGAAAAAAAAAAGAAAAGGAAAACCAAAGTTGAGCGATGGGATTCATTACGGCTTGTCATCTTTGCAAAGATAAAAACTGCGTTAACAATAATCCTCGCATCGGTTGGCTTATTGGGTGCATAAATGACGACCTAAAGGGTGACCAGGGTTTGCTGCGGGCCTATGTCCTTGTCACGCATAAGTCGTCATGAACATATATATAGGGTATTTTTCAAAACGCAAGCGCAACTCGTTCCTGCAATAAGTATTACGCTGTGGCTAGCGTTACGTCCGGACGGAGCACTGGAAACGCGTATACCTAACCCTCCCCCCCGCCCTCCTCTCTCTCCCCCGTGAACCTAGGGAAGGCGGAGATTTGGACGTAACTTGATTTACGTCGGACGTAACGCTAGACACTTCGTAAGTATTATCGCACAAAAAAAAAAAAAGGCTGATGTATTATTGGCTTTTGCCAAAGGGCCCATTTGCAAAAGAATTATTAAGGTTCAGTATTGTGAGTTTATAAATTGCTTTCGATTATTTAACTTTTAATTAGTTAATCTAAAGTTATGGTTTCAATTAGAAACTCGCAGGGAATTGTGGAAAATCACTAAATCAACACAGGTTAGAAAGATATAAAGCAGGTACAGAAAACAAAGGCGTTCCAGAAAGAGAAGCTCAATTTGGACGCGTTTCTAGGTTTGGGTTTCCTATCGGAGGGCATCTTTGTGCTAGCGGTACTGTCAAACCGTGTTCGTAAGTAGACCAGCGTTCCTAGGAGAAAGAAAAAAGTACCTAGGTACCCTAGTAAACAGCTGGATATAGAGCAACTAGTTATGTTTGATTAGGTAGTATTACCCGTCATTTATCGGCAAAACAAGGCAGTCACTGTGTTTGTTTTACTTTTTTTCCGTTGGTTGTTGTCGATCTAGTATGGTATTTTAAGTCAAAATATGCTGATGTTGTAGTTCAAGACTACATTGACAATGTCATACCAGGCCTGTTTTTCCTGTCTGCAGTGAATGCATGATTAAATTTGCCCATAATTTGTTCCCTACTGGCCCCCACTTCCTGAATTAACTAAAACCTCTCGTCTACTGTCATATTTTGTTTTGCCGCTATGCACAATCCCCCGATCATGACGCTTGTTTCATTTTTAATCGATGTTTGCAGACAGGACACAGTCGTCTGCTACTTTAATTTATCTATTTGCACAGGTGCCTTTTACTACATATCGCAATAAGACGCAAGATAATTCTAAATTCATTTTTTAAAAGGGAGAAACAAATGCGAAAAGATATCGCAACTTTCTTTGTTCTAAGTATATGTTTATTTTTCGTTTCTGTGACGTTTCCAGACGACATCGACAAGGTTTTCTCGGATACCGCGCTTGAACCTTTCTCATTGCTGGATCTACCGATCGTCGCCGCCAGAACCAGACGCAGCGGCTCAGCGTCAGCGTAAACTTGTGCTTCTCGTCACCGTTGAACACCGTCACCGACACCGCCAGCAACATGCCGGTCACCATGAATATGTATACTCCGTTTCATACTTAATATTGTAACAGCGAAGAAAAAGGGAAGAAGAAGAAGAGGTGCTCGGGACAGGGATCGAGGACGAGAACGTTGGAGGACCCAGAAAATAAACCGTTACAAATTGGTGGCAGCGGTGGGATGCCGACCGAAACCCGACAAGGTCCGTTGCCGGTACAAGGGACGCCTTCCGGTGAGCCACCCTCCCAGGCCCAGCAGCCAGAGGAAACCGCTTCACAATCGGTGGCCGCACCAACCGACATTCCGACGACAGCGGTGACATTGGAGACGCTGCAAAGGCTGTTGGAACTGCAGACTCAAACAATCATGGCCGCTACGCAGCAATCTTCGGACCTTCTAACCTCAAGTAATGCCGACATCTACCGTCGAGTAGCTGCTCTGGAGACGCTTCAGCAAACAGCGCAACCAACTGTCTTCGCAGTTGAGCAGACTCCTTTCACGAGCCACCCGACAACATTTTCTGGTCAACCCCGTCTCAAGTTAAAGCCATTTAATGGCGAAACACCCTTGGATCTATACTTACAGCAGGTTGACATCATTTCCGATGCAAACCACTGGACTGAAGACGAGAAGGCACGCGCTGTCATCGCGCAACTAGATGGCCCTGCCCTCAGCGTTCTTCATGCGCGCCAAGGAACCCGGCTCACTTACGCAGCATTGATCACGAGCTTGCGCGATCGTTTCGGTGATGAACATCTGCAGCAAGCATTCTATGCAGAATTGCGTTCGCGGCGCCAACAAGCAAACGAGAGTTTTCCAGAACTCGCTGCAAGTATAGAGCGGTTGACCTACAAATCCTTCCCGGGCGCAACGTCTGATACATTGAATCGTGTCGGCACAGCCGCGTTTGTGGATGCCATAGGCAACCCTGAGGTCCAGAAGTTTGTAAGACTAGCAAGACCAGACACAATACGAGCCGCACTCGGACATGCCATGGAGATGAGCGCTGCTCAATGGGCGACCAGCCGCATGCAACCAGCAGCACCTCCTGAAGTTACAGTACAACCATCGCCAATTCCACAGTACACGCGCTCTCAGCCTGCGTCTGCTCGTTCACGGAACAATACCGCTGGGTCGTGCTACCATTGTGGCCGTCATGGTCATTTTGCGGCCGAATGTTCAGCTGCTCCTGCTACACCGGGAAACGCCACTCCCGGTCCTTGGGGGCGGAACCGGGTATAACTGCTCAAAGGCCCCTCGTATCAGTCACAGACCAGTTAACGTCGGTTCCCCGCCATCCTGTACTGGTTGAAAACGTGGGGGTTGTGGACGCACTTTTTGACACTGGAGCAGCTGTGAATGCTATTGATATGTCCTTTCTTTCCTCGGACATTAAAGTGTTCCCTGACTACCCAGTTCTACTAACTGCTCACGGGGAAAGCATACTAACCGGAGGTAAAGTGAAACTGAAAATTACAGCATTTGGTCGCACATCAGTTGAAGACTTTGTTGTAATTCCAAACTGTGTGTGTCCTTTAATTCTTGGGTACAACTGGTGTGCCGAAACCGGCTTATTTTCTTGGAAACCTTCAACGGCCTGTCAAGAAACACTGCCATCAGATCAAAGCGCATGTCATGAGTATGCGCTACTTCGACGCTTTTGGTCGTATATTATGACTTCCTGGGCATCTTATGCGTTTTTCTTGCTGCTTCGACTATTTTGGAGTAACTTCATACTTCTCTGGGCATCGTCTGCATCTTATGGAGCAACTGTATTGGAAACTCTGCTACACAAGTTTTTTCAATCATCCTCAGTTCAAAAAGAAGAAACGTGGGATATTCATATTGCGGCTACAACAGTGCTACAACCAGAGACAGCCATGTGGATCGAAGTGCGGTCAAACCCACCCCACCTTAACGGTGACATTGTCTGTGAGGCTTCCCGGATTTCAAAACCTGGCTACGAAGTGGCAGTACCTCGAACGCTCACTACAAGTATAGGAGGTCATTTCAGCATCCTGATGATGAATCTCGGGCATACCTCAGTCACTCTTCAGCAAGGACACTATGTCGGCAAGTCGTTCCCTCTCACTCCAACAGAACTTCTAACAGCGGCTATCGAAAAACCAGGATTGTCAGAACAAACCTCAAAAGAATGCGCACAAATACCATGGGATCTGTTCCAGTTTGGTCCAACCCTCGCCAATCATCAGATAGAATCCCTCAAAGAACTAATCACAACCTACCGGGCATGTGTGGCACTAACTCCGAATGAACTCGGATGTACACATCTTGCGGAACACCACATTAATACGGGCGATCATGCCCCCATTCACCAATCCTTACGTCGCCTTGCTCCAGTAGAGCATGCCGTCATCCGAACACAGGTCGACGATATGCTTAATAGAGGAATCGTCACACCATCCAACAGCCCATGGTCGTCACCGGTCGTCTTGGTACGCAAGAAAGATGGGACTGTCCGTTTTTGTGTTGATTACAGGAAGGTCAACAGCATCACGAAACAGGACGTATATCCCCTACCTCGCCTTGATGATTCACTAGACAGACTACAAGGCGCAAGTTACTTCACAACCCTTGATCTCTTGTGAGGATATTGGCAAGTACCTCTGAACCCCGACGATGCCGAAAAATCGGCGTTCATAACTCCTGGTGGGCTTTACCAATTTACGCGATTACCATTCGGCCTTTGCAACGCGCCAGCCACCTTCCAACGCCTTATGGATAGGGTTCTAGGCCACCTCAAGTGGACTATGGCACTGGTATATCTTGACGACATTATTGTATACGGGACGACGTTTGAAGAGCACAACCGCAGACTCGAGCTCGTTCTTGACGCACTACAACGAGCGAACTTACGAATCAAACCTCAAAAATGCTTTTTCGGTTTTGAAGAAGTTCTCTATCTTGGTCATGTTATCACCAAGAATGGCATCAAACCCGACCCGGCAAAGCTGGAAGCGGTGTCAAAGTATCCAAGGCCAAGCCGGCTTTCAGAGGTCAAGAGCTTTCTCGGCTTTGCATCCTATTTTCGCCGGTTTATACCACAATTCGCCAGTCGTGCAACACCCCTGACACTCCTACTTCGTAAAAACAACCCTTGGCGATGGACAATAAACGAGGAACGTGCCTTCAACGACATTAAGGAAAGCCTTCTTCGGGCACCAATCTTAGCCCATTTTAACATGGAATTCCCATCTTTTCTTCACACCGACGCCAGCGGAACTGGCCTTGGAGCTGTATTACTCCAAGAACACCCCGACAAATCTCAACGAGTAATCGCTTACGCCAGTCGGCGCCTCACCGATGCCGAACAACGCTACCATTCATCGGAGCTCGAATGCCTAGCTCTCATCTGGGCTATTCAACACTTTCGGCCCTACTTGTATGGTCATCGATTCACAGCCGTTACAGACAACTCAGCGTTACTTTGGCTACAGTCGAAACGAGACCTTACCCCCAAGCTTGCTCGCTGGGCTTTACTGCTCCAAGAGTATCAGTTGAATATCTGTCATCGAGGTGGCAAATATCACACGGACGCCGATTTTCTCTCACGGAATCCGATAGCCCCAGCTGAAGAACTGAACAAAGAAGAGGTTCAGTTTTGCACCCCTGTGTTTAACCTTGCTGAATCTCAAGCTTCAGACTCAGAAGTTCAAGATATTATGTCGCGACTGAGATCTCCTTCTCATACAGCGGAACGACGTCTACGCCGCGCCTATCGTGTCTGTCACGGGCTCCTCTGCCACCGCGGAACGCAAGGTTGGTTGCCCTTTGTGCCCACGCAGTTACGTACCGCCGTGCTCCACCTGTGTCACGACAACCTAACCGCTGGACATTTAGGAAGAGACAAAACTACAAAGAAGATCTTGGAGCGCTACTGGTGGCCACGAGTTCGCACCGACGTTGCCGAATACATAGCGTCGTGCATTAAATGTCAGTCACGGAAAGTTGCGAACCCCACCATCGACTGTGGCGTCCAGCCTGTGCCACTGCCTAAAGCACCCTTTGAAATTCTCGGCATCGACCATCTCGGCCCGTTTCCCTCTACTCCAAGTGGTAACAAGTATGTTCTCGTCGCCATCGATTACCTAAGTAAATGGGTAGAGTTACGTGCAGTTCCAAGCACCGCGGTCGACCACATCGTGCTGTTCTTACGACAACAAGTTATTCTTCGGCATGGTGTACCTCGCGTCATCGTGAGTGATCGCGCCTCATCTTTCATTTCCCGTCGGTTTGCGAGCAAAATGGAAGCTCATGGTATCCATCACGCTCAAGCAGCGCCATACCATCCACAAACAAATGGTCTTGTTGAACGGGCCAACCGCACCATCAGTGGCATACTCGCGAGCTACGTGAACGAACAACACAACAACTGGGACGAGCTGGTGTCATACGCAGCCTTTGCAATGAACACTGCTGAACAATCAACAACCGAGTTTACCCCTTTCCAAATAGTGTACGGACGGGCACCAGTTCTGCCCTGCGAATCCGGTGACAATGCCGTTTGGAAACTAAGAGCAGAGCACTTTACAAGTAGCTCTCAACGCCGCTTCCAAGCCGTGAGAAAGAAAGCTCACGATTCCATGTTGCGTGCTCAGGTACGCACTCAGGAACGCACTGCTCCATCATTCCCCCCACCTCCTGTACGTTGTGGAGACTGGGTTTTGGTACGCCGACCCCTTCGAAAGAAAGGCCGGGCTGAAAAGTTCCTCCCACGCTACAGAGGCCCCTGTGAGGTTCTTCGTCAGCTGGGTCCCATGACATTTCAAGTTCGTGATTGTACTGGCAGTCCCCATCATACCAATGCAACATTCACGGCACATCGTAGCCACCTTAAGCACTACGTCCCACGTTCATCGAGACACACACACCATGCACCTGAACTCAATCCATGAACTCGATCATTATCGATTCATAGGGGGGAGGGGGCGAGTGTAACAGCGAAGAAAAAGGGAAGAAGAAGAAGAGGTGCTCGGGACAGGGATCGAGGACGAGAACGTTGGAGGACCCAGAAAATAAACCGTTACAATATACAACGCTGTCAAAGCTACTGGCGCAAGTGCGTGGCTTCATCTATGGTTTCGTTTGCGCGAGAGCACTTGCAAGTGATCAACGAGATCAAGCCTCATGCTCGTGCCAGTAGCATTAACAGCGTTGTACTCTTATGAAACAGAGTATAGAAACCTCGACGCTATCGGCGCACTGCGAACACAAAACACAGGAAAATGTACCAATTTTTGTTGTTGAAAAACCTTTATTTTAGGAAAGTTGGGGATGGAAAGGGGGGTGAAAGGAAAGATGGCGAGAAGAGGGTGGGTGCCCATATTTCGGGGTTCCAAGCGCGGCGACGAATTGCAAAGCACGGCCTACGAGCAGTCTCTGCCCGCAGGCCTCCTCACTGCTCAGCCCCGCTTCCCACTTCTCAAGAGTAGGATCACAGACTGGTACGCGTCCTGGAATCTTCCTACACACCCAAACCAGATGAATGCCCGCCCAGTGCGCCCCGCAGAAGGGACAGCTCGGTGCCGCGAAGCGTTCCGGGTGCCACACATGCAGCTGGACTGGTCACGACCGTGTCTGTTTGCAGGCTTCGCCACACCAACTCTTCTTCCTTCGCCAGGTTCTTGCTAGGCCTAGGAAACTCCATCCCACCCTGCCTTTTGATTTTCAACAATTCACTAGCCCATAGTCCGATGCCTCTGGGGCCGTGGTTCAGTCCCGGTTTAACGCGTCTCGGGCCGCGGCATCCGCCGCCTCATTGCCCGCTTTCTCCGCATGGTCTGGAGCCCAGATCAAATGAACCCCCGCAACATTAGCCTTCGTTAAGATGTTTATCGCAGGTCGGCCCAGTATACCGCGAGCGTAATTCCTGCATGTTTTTTGAGAGTCAGATATTATCGTAGCCCTAGAGTTGCACACGATCGAGAAAGCAATCGCCGCCTCCTCCGCTCACTCCGCCGAGCCCGCCCGAACCGAAGCGATCTTTACCACGCGCCCCTGAGCATCCGCTACAGCAATTGTCGCTCACTGCGCCCCGAACGAAGAATTTATCGATGATAACCCACTTTCGCCGCAAAGTAATCGCTGCTCACGGGTTGACGTGCATAGGGAAGGCTTTTTATTGAAGACCAGGAATAAATGTAGAATACTTCTAGAATTTGCCAAAACCCAAAAGGCAAAGTGTCAACTTTAGTATAATCGCTTACACATAGGGGACCGAGGGCCGGTTACACCAACGTCACTTACCTCAACCCAACGCGGCTCTTTCCTAAGTCAGCTTAGCGTCCTAAACCTAGATTGGCTAATCACGGGCTTAAATTCCGGTTGCACAACCATTAAAGGAACCATGAAACAGGGTTGGGCAGTATCGCGATAGAAATGTATCGAGATAGTATTTCAGGAATACATTTCGTATCTGTATTTCTGTATAGCGATACATTTTTTCATTAGTATCTGTATTCCTGTATCGAAATACATTTTGAATGTTTCTTTGTATCGTGATACAATCAGGGTAAAATGTATTTCGTTACATTTCTTGAGAAATACGCTCCCCCCCCCCCCCGAAAAAAAAAATCCGAACGCATTTTTTTTGTTTTTGTTTTTTTACTTTAAGGGCACCAGGGTGAAGGAGATGCTGGGGCATTGTTACCATGCTGACCAAGGTTCCTTCCGATTCTCCAAACTATTTTTCTATGCGTCCTCTTCTCACTTTTGAGAAGTGTTGCGTAGTCGGGGACTCGAAACAGGTGGCGTGCCAGGAGTGGAGTCAGAGCATCTTGTGCAGCAGGTCCCTACGTAGGGATTTCTTGAGTCATTGTTTGCTGGCATCCTAAGCCCGCTGCTAACCGTCTCGCTTGCCTTATCGTACACAGAACACCCAGCCGGCAAAGCTGAGTCACAGTCCGTTGCAGCACGAGCCTGGCGGTGGTCGACTTGAAATAGTAGGATGACTCTCGCAGTGAAGTTCAACACATATTCGAATGCGTCTGCGGCTGCCCCCGTAATATTGCACGGCTCAAGGGTACGTCATCATCCGACATGAAAGTGACCCGCTGCTTTGGTGATCCGAAACCCATGAAGGAGGTCAGACGTGGCCTCGCTGTGCCGACCCAGACTTCGTACACCTGTGACTTGTCTCCAGCGCGCAGTTTCTCGGAGAGCTCGCACCTGTGCCGGCAATATCAGGTCGCAATCCACGAGGTCTCTATTTGGAGCATGCAGGGCGAAACTTGACGACTGCAATCCATGCGTCGGTGGCGGTGGGTCGGCAAGAAGGACCTTCACAATAGAGATACCACCGTATCGTTTTTTCAACTGTAACAGAAGATAAGACATGTGTTCCAGGAGGCTTCGGGTTGTCCACTATTCTCGAAAATTCCAAATGACACTGCCTGCATGATCTTCAACGAGGTCACCTACAACGAAAGTACGTATTGTCCTTTCATACAGCAGCGTGGTGACGAAAGTACGTATTGTCCTTTCATACAGCAGCGTGGTGAAGTTTCATGTTCAAGGCCACACCTACAAATAAAGAATACGAGGATAACATATAATTTATTTAGAGGTCGAAGTCTTTTCGCATCCCTCGTCAGACAGACAGGATGTCAGGGAATGGACCGCGGTCAATCCTTGATGGAACTTTTTTTTTTTTTGAGCCCATTGAAGATTTTTTTGTGGTCCGAAATCACTACTTTTAAGGCAAAGTTCCAAGCCTACGGGAAAGTAATTTCAGGATCAAAAACTTCCACCTCCAACTTCAAGTTTCATCTCGTTTGGCGTCTCAAACAAATTTGAAAAATGTTTTGCAGTATCAGTATTTCTGTATTTGTATTTCTGCCTTCCCTAAAATGCATTCCTGTATTTGTATTTCCAAATACTCTTTGCCTCTATTTAAAATGTATTTCCGATACGTATCGCGATACACTTTTACAGATATATTTCAGTATGCAGTATTTTAGCTACTATTTTAATGTACCCCAGTATTTGTATTTCCAAATACATTTTTGAGTATTTCTACCCAACCCTGCCATGAAATGACCTTTTTACTTTTGCCAGATAACTTTTACATTAAACCTTGAACGTTCACTGAATGCCGAACAGGCATCTGTTTTCGTCTCGGTTTGTTAACTTCTACATAAAAAATTAATGAAATATCGAATTTTTCTTTCTCTCCAACTGGCCGCAAAACAAGTTGCGGCGTAATTTTGACGGTCGTGACATACTCTGGCACAGGAACCGGAAGTTCTTTCGGCAGTAGAAGAATGGGAGCGTTAGCGGCAGCGAGTTGGGGGTGCGCCGGTAGGTTTTACTGCGCTGATGGTGCTGATGTCACCGAGGTATTTTTTAATCGGCGCCTCTCATCGCCGCGATAGCCATGGACACATCGTAGCTGAGCGAAATTGAATGATATATGTTACGCTACAGCGACAGCATGGGACTAGTCCCATACGCCGGTATTCCTGTTGAGAAGTGCGGCGAGTCTTCCGGTGAAGACTCCAGAAGTCAACCCAACTGTCATTGTTGGTAAAAGGCGGCCCGGCCCGTGTCAGTCGTTTGCAAAGTGACGTAGATGGAAACAAATTGCCGCGGCGTTTTTCACGGCCTCGGAGATGCAGGAGCGAGCCGACGTTAAAAAAGATACGTTTGAACTACGACAGTGTCAGCAAGAGCCACGTAAATACCTGTTCACACTCGGAGCGGACGCGCGCGTTTGATGGAAGTGCAGTATTCGCGCTGTTGGTAAGCGCTTCGGGACCGATCTTTTACGATTGCAACTCGATACTGACGTGACACTCGGCAAAGGAAGGTTGGACCGGCATTGCACGTAGCTCCCACGAAGTGTTATAGCTCGACAGTGACGTGCAGTCGTGTCAGAATAAAAATGGCATACTAATAACAAAGTGTACATACCGTGTTACGAAGGTAATCCATACGCCGTTTATTTAAGCTCTATATCACGCAAAACAAGGAGATAGAATCGACGACATTGTTCGTCACCACTGCCTCGCAAAACAAGGAGATGTCAAGGGGAAGAGATTGACCGCACTTCTTAATCTACAATTGAGGTCAGCGATTAAACTATAATACGGGAAGGGTCCACAAGGGTCGCGCGGGCATATTCCATTCAGTAGGCCAGCCGGTTGTGGGCAGACGGTCTTGACCAAGTACCGTTGAAGCAACGCTGCGCCGAGTCGGAGTGCCTGCTAGGCCTATATTCTACCCAGCTCGCTTGGTCGGGGTCGGTGGATTTGTGGTCGTTGTAGCTTTTCTCGGGTGTTTGTGGATCTAGTGTTCTTGTTCGTCGTGGCCTGTTTCAAGTACTTTTTTCTTGCTGCATGAAGTCGGGACGCGCGAGAAGAACACGTAGAAAAATAAACGTTCGTTGGTCGTCACGATTATGTAACTGAGCGACGCTGTCGGCCATGCTTGATGGATCGTAAAAAGTGCGTAAGACAGCTCTGGAGCTGGCTCTCAGCTTCGTTTACCACACGATAGATGGCGCTTGCCTCTCAGCATTATCAAATTTGACATTTTTTGTCACATCTCTAATTATGCTACAAAATGTGGATCTGAATATTATTTAACAAAACCTTTAGGAAACATTCGCCGGCTATTTATTGTTTCTGATCGCGGTGCTGGCGAGGTAGGCTCTTACCCAATAGGCGACGTGGATTCGGCTGACGTGCTGCGGTTCTGCGGTTGCATCGCAGTGAAAAGGCAGAGAGCTTTCGAAGGAAAGAAGGCGCAAAAGAGTCCAGTTTTCTTTTAAAAGTTCTATAGCAAAGAATTTTTTTTGGCTCCCTATTTTTGTGTTTTTGTGTTTCCTTTCAGACCTTTTACGACGATCGGTGGATGAAATTCGACTTCAGAATCGTTTCATGGTCCCTTTAATTTGCGTTTACAGACGCGCCCCTAGCTAAACGCTGGATTAGCTAATAGAATAAATAGGGAAATACAGAGCGAACTAGGGAACGCTAAGAGGGACGAATCCGATTGGCGGAGATGAATCATGTGATGTAAACAAACGTTTTGCCGTGGTAGTCGGCGACGGTGGCGGCTTTTCGCTGTTTGTCTTCGGTCAGTAACGAATGAAACGTCTCCAAATTCAATCATTTTTACGCTGACCTTTCAAAAACAGGAGTCAAAGCTTTGAATAAAAACAAAATCTCTTTACCAATGTAAGTGTGTGTTTAATATCGGATAATAGCAGAATATTTTTTAGAGTGACAGTAGATTTCGTGCTCACATTTCGAGTTAAAGGAGCCATCGGGGGCCTCAAATTTCACCGAACGCGAGAAGGACGCTCTACTCGCTATATCGCTGAAGGCTGACAAAACATAATCTAAAATAAGTAGGCAGGTAAGATGAGTAAACAAATCAAGAATCATGCTTGAGACCGATGAAGTTCAAAACAGTGACGAGCTTGCCAACGCAGCAGCGAAAAAGCCACAGAAACGTCGAACAGAACGCGTCGAGAGATAAGGTCGCGAGGTAGGGGTCCTTGCGTCCACCGAAGTCATTGCTCTCAGCAAGGTGACGGAACTTCTCTGTACCATCGTTGAGCACCTGCTGCAGCCCCAAACGGACTTGAGTTTCACACTGTGCTGTTCGGAGGTAGCTGGGCAGCCTTGGCAATTTTTATTCTACGTGCCCCTTTGCAGGCACAGATTACTTGTCTACTTTATATATGACCCAGGACACCAATATCCTGAAAACGGACGACACAGTGAGTTTGAACAGCTTGGAATCTCCAAACCGATAACTCAAACCCGACTCTTTTGGTTAGTGTAGAATCGAAAGAACACACAAAAATTACAGTTTTCACTCTAACCTCTATGATTTCGACTGCATTTATTGCACATCATCTTTATGAACTAAAATACTCTCTCCACCTGTGCGTTTTATCCTAATAACTATAACAACTAGAATGAAAGGTTGAAGCTTGGCTGTTGCGGCTCAGGAAGTAAGCTAAAACATCCACATTGGGGGAATATTTTGAGCTTTCGTAGATTTAGGGTGCCTTTGAACTCACTGGACCCTGTTGGCTCGGTCAGTGAAGCTCTTGGAATATAAACTTGCAAATCTCAACAATAGGCCTTGTCAAAAAGTGGCTTGAACTAGTCAGAATGAAGTACGTGTTTCTGTTCTTCCTTATGACTTCATACAAAAGTATCTGCCTGTACGCAAAGCAGTCTGTTGTTTTATCTTCATATTTGTCTTCCTCGCTGTTTGCCTTTCCATGTGAATTATCAACTCACTCAAGTTACCATTTCATAAAAACACGTTTGTTGAATTAGAAATATGCAGCTTTTTATTTATATTTGCATATGCATGCATATGTAACTAATTAAGGAGAATTTTTTTGCATTTTGCATGCATTTTGAACCCAAAGTCAACATTTTGAACACAAATACGAGTCGTCTTGTCCAGGTAATTCCAACAAGTAAATAACTGACTGACTAATACAATGCACTCTTGATGAAAATTTTTTTCTGCAATAAATCCTACAAAAGATAAAATAGTGCAGTTAATATTCTATTTCCGAGTTGCATTACATTTAACGAAGTGATGATATATATAGTACTATCTCTGGACATCTAAATAGTGGGGCTGCATTTTTTTTAAGATTCTAGATGTTAAAATGACGGATTATACATTCATCTAAGGAGTCTGATTATACACATGAAGGTTACAATGTACTATTGATACCGATCGGCAAGATAAAGAGCCTACTTATATTAATTTCTAAGGGGACATCGGATGTAACATTTTGTTCACTGATCAATACAAAATGTGGACTTATTAACTGTGATTTGAGTTCCAAGAGGATAAATGAAATTTTTATGAACGTTAGTAATGACCTTTCTTCCGAATGACTGGTTCAAGTGCTTTGTAACAGTTCGCGTGCAATTCACATAAACAAACGCCAACTTCTCACTTAAAAAAAAAGTACTGCGATTGAATGCAAGCTAGTGCAATGAAAGTACGTTATATCAAAATCTTGAGAATTGCCAATTTGCAGAATCGTCGATTAGCACAAAATGTTAAAGATCGCAGGATCTTCCTCGCTAAAAGTTGCTGTGATTATGCGGTTACCTAGGGCTGAAACAACATCCCTTAGGCCCTACGTCGGACGCATACAGTTCGCATCGATTCTCAGGAATTTCAACGTTCAAACAAAGCTAAGAGAATGCGAACATTTTATGTTAAAAGCACAAGCTTCTATCGATCCTCGAACATACCCGGGAATCCGAGCACCGGGACGGCGATACGGCTGATGCTGTATCACAGGTGTTAATATCCAGATGATTGGGAGCAATCCTGCGCTAAAATGATTTAAATTGTCATTCTTTCATATCTTCGTAATATACCTGCGTCAGATAGCACGAAGAAGTCCGAAATCGTCGGAAAGAAGCGGCACATCACGATCGTCACGGGTACCACGCACCGAACAAACTCACACCCACCAGCTCTGGGCGCTGCCACCTTACCGGTGACGTCACGGCCCTTGTGAGGTCACGTGACGAGTGGTCACTTTTGCGTAAAACATGGCGGCAACCGAGGGGGGGGGGTGCCACCTTCGAACTTTCGGTTTATCACTCTAAGCCCCTCCACCTCGTTGTAGAAGACATACGCTTGCTGGAAGAGGAGTGGACTGAAGAGGCCATCGCTGAACATAGGCGGCGGCTCACTGACGCTCAGCATGTTCGTCGGGCCAATCAGAAGCCGGAAAAAAAAAGAACATCATTTGACTAGGGAAAAAGAATCAAGGTGGGCTCGCTCTGCTATGACCAGGGGCTGAGTGGAGGAACGCGTTTCGTCTCAATTTCGTCAGCGCCATATGACCTTTATATATTATACTGCAGAAAAGCACCGCAGAAACAGCCCTCTATTTCGTGCCGGATGATTTTTAGGACTTCGGGAGAGCGATAGTCGTGAGGTCGGAAGTTTGGATTATCCCTCGCATAATGCCGCTTTCTTCCCCAAGTCTGCAACACGTATTTTTTGTCTTCACCTATCTAAAAAGTGTTTTAAACACACTAATTAAAACGCTGCTAAAAAGAAATAAAAAAATTATATCTTGTCTCTACGCGAAAAAACGGCATTCGCACATCATACCAGGCTCTAGATTGGCATGTTGGCACACGCGAGCGTTGATTGCCGTGATCGATAAGAGGTGAAAGGAGAAATAGAAAAACGACAGTTCCTGTTCAAAGTCATCAAAAATGTCAAAGAGCGCGCCATTTCGATATACATCACAAATTCGAGGAAAAAATTAAACTTTTGCTTTTCGAAACTTTTTTTTTGTTTTCTTTGCAGGTGCGCTTTTCTCAAGCTTAAAAAAGTGTTAGGACAATTCCTAGGGATCATCTCAAGTCGTTAGCAACGCTAACAAAAATATACATGTTGGGGTTGTCTGTAACCCTTTAAGAATGACTACATATACGGCCGCATGTATTCTTCTGTGGAGAGTGGAGCGCCGACCACTCATGCTCGTTAATTGAGCCTATAGTGAATTACAACACCAGATAACATTCTTGAGAGCAATACACAGCTAACTAAGCTTAGAGAATAAACATGCGTCTGTTCTTGATCCTCAATCCCAGTACCCCTCTCGCCATGTGTAACGTGTCCCAGAGCAGGCCACGTTTTTGGTCACAAATGTCATTTCCGTCTTATTTGTCGCCATAGTCTTGTTCATCGGGCGTAATGATTGACGCTTTGTAGGCAGCTCAGGGAAGCAGACGCGCGGTAACCCTCTGACTTCAAAAGAACACACGACGCTTGCTCCAGAGAGGTAGTCTTCTCGGTATAGCAGCCGTGTACTGCCCAAAGCCAACTCCCAGCAGCTCCGCTGTGCTGGAAATACCGCTTGTAAATGCTGATACAGTGAGCGAGGCAAAACTGTGTAGGACGCAGAGGCAAAATATGTAAAGCGGAAGGGGGGGGGGGGGGGTAAGAAAAGAAACAAGAGGGTCGGGGGCGGGGACGAGGCATTTATCACAGCCCCTTGAATTCTGAGGCACACTGAAACGAAAGTGACGGCGTCTGTCACATACTTCCGAACAGGCAATATGAAGAGACGCCAAACGGGCTCTTTAAACATATAGTCTTAATATCAGTTGACAGCACTATGAGATCGTTAGCCACGGCTACATTTCTTCCTGGGTACGTTCGATCTCATAAAAGGTGAGTTTAAAAAGCATGCATCGTCGCGGCGAGCGGTGAGCATCAGGTTGAAACACTGGAAGACACTCCATTGTACTTGATCGGGCTTTCGTGAGTCACTTCGATTTTCTGATCTGTTTTGATGTGAAAACGGAAGTTGATGAAACTTCCGCGTCCGGCTACCAAGTGCTACTCTCCGGGATTCCCCGGCCGCTTTGGCTGAAGGCTCACTGATTGGGAAGAAAGCGGCCTCTGTTCTCCGGGATCATCCTCAGCGCAATCCGTATATCATTAGCGGGCGCCTCGTTAACAGTTCCGTGTCCCTTATAATTAGCCCTAGGATTGCGGACCAGCTTGTTGGGCAACCTGGCGATGCCCGTGAAGTAAGTGCTTTTATTCTTCCTCCAGATAAAGGTAACAACGTTACGTGACCCTTCGACACTTAGTCCCTAGTTGGGCGCCGTTTCCCTTTCGTTTGTCTGGGAGACTGCCGATGACGTCGTCCGCTAGCTCTTTCGTTTTTGCTTACGCAGTCGCCACGAGAGTCGCAAAGATATGGACGGTTTTCTGTGCCCTTTAAAATGCCCGCGAGTCCACCTCCCGCAGAGCTCTTGGAAACCCGAAGAATGCAACCTACCGAGGAAGCTCGGGGAATGACGTCGCAGAAAATACGTTTAGACCTAAACATGCAGTATGCGATGTGACACTGAATCACATCGCATTCTTTGTGTTGAGTTCTAAACGTTTTTTAGGCCTCATTGTTCGCCGAGCGCTCTTTCAAGAACGCTGCGTTCGGCTTTCCGAGTGCGCTGAGCGGGAGTAGACAAGCGGAAACTTTTAAAGGTGTGGGAGAAAGTCCGTACCTCTGCCTCAATTTTCGTAGTAAACAGGTTTGTAGTACCCTAGTCACGCGGAATTGCTAAATGACTTTCCCATAAATAACACTTTAGTAGGCATGTGCGAATAGTGGATTTTGAGTTGGAAGAAAAAATTGATTTTGGCTGAATATTTTCGAAGCGAATATCGAATTGTTTCTCTAAGTCTTTCAATACAGCACCATGCTTAAAACAAAAACCCAACTGAACTATAGAGGGTTGTCCCCGAGCTTTCACTTATCTGTTTTCAAGCGAATTTGTATCTAACTGTAGGAATGGACTGTGACTTCGGAGAGTCCAATGCCTACACTGGGATGGCAAGCAAATGACTCATTTGACACGAAATAGAAACTAGAGTTGCCCAGTTCTACCTCATCGAAGGGATTTCTGAATATTCTTGCAAAATGCAAATATATTTTCTTCAGTCACGAATGATTGGGTTGTCAGGACGTATCTGCCCATATATTCACGCATAATAGCCAGCTTGATTTTGAAAATATTACTGCATTGTAGATATCAACATTCACAAAGTTTCTGTTTCCTTTTACACCAGACGCGCGCGTGCATCCTCCCTCTTTGAAAGTGTACTTTCCTCCTAAGCATGCGGCTGCAATATTTGTACTTCTTGAAGTGTTGGTCGCGCCTTTTTTGTCCCGTTCAGGGCGCTTCTTACCGAGCACTTGTGCACCGCGGAAAGCAATACCCGCGAAGCCCGGGAGCTTTACGGCTGTTGCTTTTTCTCAGTGCACAGGTGCTCGGTAAGACGCGCGCTCAACGGAGCTAACCCGCCGACAGAGGTTTCCCAGGAATTGAAATTAGGGGGTGTCTAAATCTTTAGGGGGAGGGGGTTGGGGGGGGGGTTGCATTGAGAATATAGGTGTCGTTGCGAATTAAGGGGGTGCCTTCGGAAAAACAAGGGCGAGTACACCCCCGTAGGAGGGGTGTAGGGAAATCACTGCCCGCCGCGATCAGCACTTCGAAACGTGGGAATATCGCAGGTCATCTCGAAGCGAATATCGAATAGCAGATTATTAGAAACTACAATTCCAAAAATTTAAATATTCGCACAACCCTACATTTAAAGGGTAACTCCGGTACAATTTCTCGCTTTTAGTGTTACGACTGATTTTAGTGAAAGAAGTGTCCCTGAATTGCGAGGTGTCCGTTTTTTATCGACGTCTTGTGTAGTTTTGCAGCTATCATATCCCAAAGTTTTGTTTCGATGGTCTACGAATAAACCGAAACTACTTGCCCGAGCATGATGGCAACCCTTGCGATCAGCTGCATGGCCGTCGTGTGACGCAAAGTTCGTACCGCGGTACCGCAAAACATACGACAGGGCTAGTCGCAAGAACAGTTCCGAGCAGTCAGGTAAGATGCTGCGGCTGTTGTTTTTTCCGCTCTGCTTCGTAGATCTCCAATATCTGTAGCAAATATTAAAGCGGCTATGAAATGATCTTTTAACTTCTTCCTCCTTAGCTTTAATCCTCAACTCAAAAGTGAAATGAGAAATCACGTGGTCTTGACGTGCTTGGGCACCAGAGGCGATGGCTCCAAGCTTTCAGCATGGAACTTGTCATTCGCAAGTGTTTGTCCGTTTTTTTATCGTTCCCCATCTCAAGGTCTACAAGATATTGATTAATTACCAGCTCGCGTGCACTCTATCACTGCTTACGATAAGTTCCGTCGCGGCATTCATCGGTCACGAATGCAAATTAAGATATACGTCGACGGATTGATTGCGGACGAGCGCATACTTTCGAGTTACGCAGTGATCGTGTCCAATGGTTGGGCTGGGTTCGGCTGACGTGCTTGGGCACCAAGTCTCTGAATGGCTGCAATGGGACGCCGCGCGCTTGGCTGGTGACGTCACCAGCCCTCCAGCTATGATCGCCTTTTTGAATGGGGTGGATCCGAGGTCCCGTATATAGATCGATTTATCCACGAAACTATTTCGCCATTTTACAAAGCAAATTTAGCAGGATTATGGGATTATACAATGGGTCCTAGCAGTATAGTTATCTCAAATTTTAATTTTGACGTGTCCTCGCCCCTTTAATACACAAAAGGACTACACCTTAAAACTCACTTTAACACTCTATAAGACACCCTCGATGTGGGTATTATCTAAATTAGAACACCAAGCTTTTGTGGCGCTGGTGTTGAGGCAGCGATCATAACAAGGCCCGCTCGTTTCGGCATGCTTCAGTTGCTCGATCAAGCCCGCAATTTGCCAAGAGAGTGAATGTATTTTGTCAAGACTATCTCGGCGCTCTCCAGGCTCTGACCGATTGCTATAAAATCGCGGAATATTGATACGAATAGTCTTTATCTCATCACCTCAATCGAATCTGGGATTCTCAATCTTAGTATTTTTTTTGCAACGATCCTTTCTCCTGAAAGGACCACTCAGTTGTAGGCGTTGTGGGAGATGCCTCAGATTTTTGCTGGAAATTGCTTTATTAATGAAAATCAGGTCTCAACACAACTATAAAAGAGTGGACTACCTTGCTCGATCATGAATTATACGCCGGATGTTTATCTACAGGTATTTTCACGACGCCTCGCTATTCGCAACTCCAACGCCCTATAGATGGCGGGGCGGTAGTTCCAAAATGGCGGAAGAGACGGGGATAGATTCTCCAGGATTTGCCGTGCGTCTGCTCACTGACGATAATCAGTGCAGAAGGGTGGAAAGTTGGGCTAGTTGGTAGTTGGTAGTGAGTTACTCTGTCCTCGTCTTTTGTGCGCTTTCAAAACCAAGATGCTAATCAGTGCCGTGCGTCTGCTCACTGACGCTGGTCAGTGCGCAATAAAAAATTGTCTACAAATACGAAGCAGTCAGGGCAGGAGCATATTACAGGTGACGAAGATGTTGATGTGCGTTAAAAAACGAGCGCGTTGATATTTAAAAGTTGCGGAAACTTCAGCTCCAAAGCTTTGTGGAGGGCGAGCCTGTTTTGGGCACCGTCCACGTGACTGTTTGTGACAAAACATTTTTGAGGGTGATAAAGATATTGTGGTGTTTGCGCTTTGTCTGGCCACTGGAAAGCGAGCCGCGCACGGTGAGCATCAAGCTTCGGAAGAGCAGCGTTCACAGTATTGATGTCTTCGTGTCACAGGCTCACAACTCGCTGCTCACCGTCGCGGTTTTAACGTATTGCAACACGTGATCAAACTGCTCTATGGTTATTGATAGAAAGTTTTAGTATAGCGTGACCGCAGGCTTCCGTGCGGTGCAGCATTGAAACCGGAAGCACGCGCTGCGCCCATGAAGCATAATTTTCAGTGCGCGCTAGGAGCGTTGCGGTGCTCAAGGTAGCCCGCGGTAACGCTACACTAAAACTGTTATTAACATCATCGGCGCGCTTAGGGGTTTTATTCATTCCTCTATCAAAAATGAATATTTTATTATACCGTACATTTGTGTACACCCTGTCATTTGCGATGTTGCGGCCCGCCTCGCCAAAACGGGTTCTAAGTTCTCGTCACGCGCTTAAATGCTGCGAGCATTTATTTATTTGCTTTTCACTTTAAAAAAGCCCGTGCGTCTGCTTTCCCGCACAACACTCGCAGAGTCAATCACCGCAACTTACGGAGGCAGCTCAGCGAATGACGATGCTGAAACATATGTTTAGACCAAAAAACGCAGTCTGAGTTGTGACGTTAAACAATGCAAAACGTCACGCTTGCATTGCTTAATGTCGCAACTCAGACTGCGTTTTTTTGTCTAAACATATGTTTCAGCATCGTCATTCACTGAGCTGCCTCCGTGAGTTGCGGTGATTAGGCTATTTTAGTGTTGTGCGGGAAAGCAGACGCACGGGCTTTTTAGAGTGTGTAATTACCTGAAAGCAAGTACGTGTGTTCTGTCTTTTGAATGTGCTTGGAGCAAATGGTCATGTTCCTTGTGACCGACCTTAAAACGCGAACCCATTCCCGATGTCTATTGCACGACATTACCGTTGTGCTACCAGTTTTCAACTACTTGCGGCAAAGAATAGACTTTCCGTAGACCCACCACGTTGAGCACAGATTCAGCGTGCATGCAACCGTAAGACCAGAAATCCGCAGCGTATGCAATATACGAAATGTCCCAAATGAAATCAGTCATCTAGGTCCCTTCGTGCAACGCCGTTGTGAAGGGGAACGAAATAATTTATATTTTAACGCGCTCACTCTTTTTCGTTATAACTCTCCACGCACGAACACGCCGACCAGAACCATGCATAGCGGCACAAGGCACCAAGGCCGACAGTCCCTGGCACCGTCTCCGCGCCGCCGCCGCCGCTGTCCCGGCTCCTCTGGCTGACATCGTCCGCGAGAGGGCGATCGGCGGACTTGAATAGCAAATAGACGCTAAACGTAAGGCTCGTTTTTACAATTTGTGATGCCGTGAAACCCCTTTCGAGCGCACAACTTCCACAGCACATCGAAGGAGATATATTTACATATATTTCTCGTTAAAGCGAAATAAAAAAGAACTAAATATTTACAGTGTCCTTTAAAAAGCAAAGACAAGTACGCCGGCATAGATCCATCCATAACTGAAAAAAAAGTAGAAAAACCCTAATTTACTCGAGGGGTAGACATTTCCCTGCGCTGCGGGTTATTTTTCCTCTATGGAGCCCTCCCATTTAACTCGAAGCGACTTCTCAGACTGGGCGTCTGGCGTCTGTTGGCCGTACAACTTGGAATAAAAAAAAGAAAAAAAGAAAGAAGAAAAAATAGCCCTGGGCCACGAAGCCCGCTGCCCCCTAGAGTTCCGCCGCTTCCTTTTTTATCTCCCCTCCATTCTTCCCATTGAAGCTGGCGGCGTACTCAGAGCGCCTTCATTGCTGTGCGCGTGGGTGTTCGCGGATGGGGGCTTTTATGGCCCGCATTCGGGCACATAAAACACGTCAGAATTAAGGATAAAATCGGGCTGGCTCCGCGCGGCTCTGCGCCGCGGTCCCGTACCGCCCGGGGCTGCTCCTTCCCCTATGTCAGCCATGCCGGAGAACCCCGAGGCGAGCGTTTCATGTGCTTTCGCACGTAGAGAGACTTTTAACAGGGCTCGGTCCAGATAGAGTGAAAGCCACAGCCCCTGACAGGTTGATGACGGTGCGCTGCAATGTTTGACCATTTTGCTTCTAACGCGACAGCGCTGGGTTTCTGGTTGTACAGTCGGATCTCGTACGATGACCACATTGACGCATAGTCGAGGCCAACCGTGGCCTCAACAGACGCTTTGCAGCAGCTGTGCATGGGCGCCGCCATAACCGACCTTCAGTTTTTGTTCTCGTATTTCGTTGACTTCACTTCATCATTATTACAGCAGGACAGGTTGTTGCCATTCTAGATTTCCCCTTGTCCTTCTCCCCAGCATATGACTTTGTGGAGGCTCGTCAACGCCCGCTTCAGTTGCTCGGCATCTGGGTAAGACAAGAGAAGGTCAGCAATGGCGGCTTTAATCTGGCGCGTGTGGAAAGCGTCTATATAGACGCCTTTGAGGAAACTGTGGATAGACGCAGTAAAGATGGTCGGTTTCATCTTTACATTGTATTTCTCTTTATTTCCGTCAATTCAGTCCCTTCTTGTGCTCGTGGGAGAGTTTATTGCCTCGATAGACGCCACAGCGTCCTTGCGACCAGCGCAGGCATTGTGTGGGTTCATGCATTCCATCAGACTCGCTAGTGAGCGACAGCCACTGGATTAAGAGGCTCAGCAAGGAACAGACCTACTCGGCTGATTTTTAATAGGTCGATTGCCGGGAGGACGCATACGAAAAGCGTGTTTTAACACTCCTAAAGTTGGAACTTTAAGCATGAGCAGTTAGCTATGTTTTGCATTGGAGCCTGTTTTTTTTTTTTTTTTTGTGCCAACCGTTTTGGAATAACATTATGATATTGCACGTTCTGAGTTCAGGGAACCCGAGTCCTAAAGTTTGCACATTCTCATCGTATGACGCTGTGTTTCGATGGCTGTGCTTTTTTATCTTAATTTTCTCTTCTGGCAACGTCACTTTCATACAAAATATACACCTGCAATTCAGACTAAATAGAAAAGCAGGGGAGGTCCGAAAAAATTAAACAAAATACATAACTACTGATACACTTTTGTACTATGGCACTACGCTACACGGCGGGACTAAGCGGGACCAAGAACCAATTATCGCTTCTTGCAATGATTTATAGACGTATGAAGATAGAGTTCACAAACCCTGCGAGCATGGGGCTTGATATCGTTGATCATTTGTAACGCGTTCTCGCGCGAACTACACCATAAATGAAGCCACGCGCTCCCACCAGTAGCGTTGACAGCGTTGTATATTAAGTATAAAACAGAGTATAGAAACGAGAATTCATGTAAATTATTGGCGAGAAAAAAAAATACTTGTAATAGTCTTATCTTTTGGGGTGGTCCTCATTCAAAATGATTGCCTTTCAAATGGTATATATGGCTATGGAGAAGTAACACTACTGAATTACAAGTGTTACAAGTGATCCGTGGCGTGTATATTTGTGATGTCTGCGTATGTGCACAAGGCCACTGGCGAGTGCATGTTTCCGTGGATTTATTGCGACAAACCTCAAGTTAATGCACAGGGTTCATTTTTATCGCGTTGAACCGGTCAATTGTCTATAAACCAACTCATGTTTATAAACAAACCGGAGCGACCTTAGCGGCACACAACCGGCGGCGCGCATGTGCGAAGGGGTGTGGGCAAGAAGCGCGCTCGCCCATAAACACAACATTGGAATGAGATGTTGTCGGCGTCGGTGGGAGTCCCCGTGCTCTTTTTTATGTCAGAATTGTTGATCTACGTCTTCCTAGCAATGTCTGACTACTTTAGTGGCCTCAGTGAAATTAACGAGGCTCGTTACACCGCAAACCGTCGCGTGAATAATGTGACATGTTGCGTTTCATTCTGCGTGGACGCCGCAGAATGGACACATGAGCCTGATTCGCATGGTGAGACTCTGCTCGCTATTTTCAGTCACGACGTCGCTCGGGCTGCAAAAGCGCAAACCGTAGCTGAGATGGTCAACCTCGATACTAAAAATCGCAAGCAGAATCGGACCAAAAGAATATGGCCTAAGAAGTCGGTGATAGCCACTGACAACAATTATCAACTTCTCCTTGTATCTACTGTTTAAACCAAACCTACCTACACCAACCAACCTTCAAACTAAAAAGTCTTTTTGAGGCCTGCACTACTTCTTATCGCAATTGCCCGGTCCGCGTTTGGTCTACGGACCGCTGTCGTTTGAACGAGCGGACGACAAGCAGAAACGTTTGAGGGAGCAGACGGCAGTTCGAAGTAAAAGGCGGCCGTTAAAACTTGAAGACGCACTGAACGCAGTCCGCAGGTGGTCCGTACAACTTGACGGTTTTCCCGCGTTCATGTTGGAACAAAATAAATAAATCTGACAATTACAAGTATCCGTGAATTTAACCAAAAGTGCTTCCCGCCCAAGCAATCGTAATCCGACGGCGTCTGGTTTTTTTTTTTTTTTTTTTTTTTTTTCACGGCCCTTGTCCACGTTCTCGGACGGACCGAGCAGGCAGAAAAGACATGAAAACTAACCACCAAAGATTTTCCGACTCTTTTGGTACAGTCCTAGCCTTGGCGTTTTAACGAGAAGGCAAGTTTTTGTCTGGTCTCTTCCAAAACAACACAGGAAAGCACGTCCCGCGTGGTGATTTCCGCCAACAGCCCCAGACCGGAAGTTTGCCCGACGCGGCACCACCGCGCCGTGACGTAACAGAGCTGAGTTTGTGTACACTCGTTTCCACCTCAAGAAAAAATGAAGGTTTGCAATTGTTTATACACCGCGCGAGGTAGTTCTTACGAAATTTTGGTTGTCGGGGGAAGAAGCGATACTTTTGGTGTTTGTAGCGTGTACGTCCTGATAAGACAACATATATCTAATCTGAAAGGCACCTAGATATACTTTAATTCTCTACATAAAAGGGGAAATTAATAAAGCTCCACCAGGAGCCGGACTTTTTTACTACGGTTCTTGAGATGATAACGATTATAATTTCCGTAGAATTGTTCCAGTGACAAATTTTTCCCAATGTTGAAAAATGTATTTGAAATACTGAGTACAGGATAGTGAAAAAATGTAATTAATATAGAGTAGCAAATACTCTAGACGGTATGCATGTACAAGATGCCAGAGTACTTCAAAAGTATTTGAAATACAGTGTCTTGAGTAGAGTATTTAAGGTAGGCACAAGTCCGTACGGTACCTATATCCACGTAATCGGATGAACCGGACAGGCAGAAAACGCGTGAAAACTGATCTTGACATATTTCTCGGCTCTTTTGGTGCAGACGCAGTCGCAGCGATTTGACGAGAAGGCAGATTTTCGTCTGGTTTCTTCCAGAACAACTCTTCAATGCACGGACCGCACGGGGACTTACGCCCACACGCCAGACCGGGTGTGCGCCCGAAGCGCCACCACCGCAGCGTAGCGAAAGTGTTGAGTTGGTACAAAAAGGGTTAGAAACGTTCGACTCTCTGTCGGTTGTCTATGGAATTTCAATTCTATCTCTATAAACTAATTCTAAGTTGTACATGGCGTCCACAGAGCAAGCGGCCAAAAGGTATAGGCGGTGGGTAGAAAAATTTAGATATTTTCTTTGGAATATCTATATCCTCTACACACTATTTTCTATAAAACATTTCTGGAAAGTGGATAAATATGTCTTTAAGGAATACATTGGGGCGTTTACCTGCCTTCGTCAGCGCGGTAGTCCTCCATTGCTCCCCCGAATAGAGGTAAGCCTCTGGAAGCTCGCTTACGCAAAGAAACCGCCGCAGGTTTTGATGGTATAGATAAAAACAGATGTAAACCATCTTGAAGCCAATGCCTGCCTGCTTAAACCCGAGCGTTGTAGCGTTTAGCTAGCACAAAGGCACGGCATGATCTGTTTTCGGCTGCCATATTCCGTCGTGAGAGAGGCTGCAAGTCGCGAATAGAGCCAGCGCGTTGCTGCGGCTAAATACGCTGAGGTTTATCGATCACTCTGCTTACCCGCGCATTTGCTTTTAAGGCAACGCATACAGCCGTACACTTCACGCAACACTGCACACAACGGACGAGAGAAGCTCAGCTTCTGCCATTCTATATGCCATCACTACAAGCCATCTCACGAGTCGTCAAAACAAACTATCGAGGACCAAGCGCGAGGATTTATGCACCGCAAAGTGTTCTCCACACTCGAGGTGCAGCGCCGGCACAGTGCCTTCCTGACGCTGCAAATACCCTCGAGAGAGAGAGAGACAGAACACAGCAGCAGATGGAGAGCGCTTCCTCGGGATGCTCGTCACTTCTCCGCACCAGCACCGTGCCGAAGGCGAAGCACCGACGCCGCAAAGTAGAAACGACAAGACTAACAGTCAGGACCGAACAGCGACAGGATCTCCGAGTACAAGCAAAGGTCAAAAAGGCAAAGGACTCCCGGGGAAAGCACGACCGCAGGAATCCCTCGTTAGCCCGGAACGCGACGGGAATTCAGCAGCTCGACTGCTTGGAACGCCCGCCGACAACGCTGCGGCTCGGAGCGAGTGCTCGGAAACCCGGAGAGGTCGGGAATCAACAAACAGAGCGCGCAAGAGCCCGGGACGTGCAGCGGCGCTTCCCGGGAAGTGGGCGGCGAAGGGGGCTTCCGTTGTTGACGGCCGGAGCTAAGAAGGTCCCGGGAAAGATTAGGAGGCCAGCGAACGAGCTAATCTTGTCGCCCTCGGCTGTGTCACGTTGCGCCTAAAAGCGCGCCCGCGGATGGCCCATTGCGGACGACACTGTATATACGTCTGGTGAGTCGTGACAGGCCAACCGCAGAGGCACGTGGATGGAGCCGGACGCGCCGGAATGTCCCCGTCGCGAATCAGTCCGGTAGCCCTCATCTAAAGAGTGCGATTCCAGTTTTTATTTTATATCTATTTATATAGCCTCTGAGACCCCTAATATATCGTATTTTTAAAGCTAGCAAATAACGTCCAAGATCTTTGAAAAGTGTGAACTTAAAAGTAGGCGAATAAAAATTTATTAAACTAGCATGCCCTTTTCCACGGCCTAATGTCAGAAACTTCCGGGCCCGCACCGGAAGTGCCCTGTTTCTTTCCTTGCAGGGTATTTCTTTACTTTTTACGCCCCGCGGCCCACCAGGATATCGGAGGCTTCAGAAAGCCTCCGAGACACCGAATCGCGAAGCCACAGTGCATTCGGTTCGACTGAGGCTATGTCGAGAAAAAATACCTTCATTTTCTTTTTAATGTAGTCAGTCATAAGTTTTAGCGGGGATTTACACTGCCGAAGGTGTGGGAGCACGAACCAGTACTTCGTGTCACTTTCACATGGACTGCGGCCAAGGCTACAAAGTGGAATTCTTCGGCTTTTCAAAGCGCCCCCGCTGCAAGGATGAGCGTGAGCTCCAGCGTAGGCTACCCACACATGCCTTTGGTGCAGCTCTCAAGATTACCTCAAAGAACCGGGATCTTGCACCAGCAGATTTTGCTCCATTTGGTAAAAGCTGCAAATGTCTAGGTTTTTTGTTCTTTTTTCACGTGTTTAACATTACTTATTTTGGAACGGAACGTAGAATGAGCCATGTGGCTGTAAATAATTTTTTATCGCATTATTTAGACCTAGTGGTTTAGGTTCAATTGATGGGAGCAACGCCTACTATTTAAGCCTGCTGTAGCACGGCCGATACATGAATGCCGGTGTTGGCAGTACTTCGGCTGAAGTTCGCAATACAAATGCCGCGTCTGTGCGGGAGTAATGCAATACGTTCCAATTGTAAATGAATGGCCCTTTCATCTTCAGTACCTTAGGACAAAATGTGATATCTATCTCCGCAAACGTAACCAGTAATGAAAAAACAAAAAAGTGCAGGTTTTGATATCTTTGGAGACATGCCTCGATGAGTTCTAAGTTTATAGATTTCTAGTGTGACCAAGTCGCGTTCTGATTTTATTAATGAATAGAAAAGGACACATGCGGCAGTCTCCCATTTACGTCTTTTTTTCTAATTTGCGCGCAGCTATTTTTATATCTTTTATTGAAAAGTGCCTTTTGTATACAAATTGAAAGTGTCATAAGTCAGTGTAGCCTTGTAACTGAGCAACGAACTTTGAGGGCTTATTCTTGATGAACCTATACAACTCAGCATAAAAATATAAGAAGCGCAACTCCAGCCGTTTAGTCGTTAACTCTGTTATGAAATGCATAAATTGCAAAATTTCATCCTAGGAGTTTTAAGTGTTTTTTTTTCTAATTGCATTTTAGTAGCCTGGTCATCTATATTTTTATTGTGTTCTAGCGGAACTGGATTGCCCCTCTTTAAGGCTAATTTCTTCGTATTTCTGTTCAAAATGGTTTAAAGTAATTTCACAGTGAAACAATATTTTGAAGCTTGACTATGCGCGCAAAAAACGCAATTCTGAAAAAAAAAGAAAAAAAAGCAGTTATTTTGAAAGGAAATTCGTTATGAGAATTTTCCTCAATTCATTTCATTGTGCTTTTTCAAAAGATTGAAAATTCCTCAATTCATTTGACTGTGCTTTTTCCACGATTGTGCTCTTTCAAAAGATAACTAATCGTTCTAAGTCTCGAATATTATCTCAGCTGTAGCAGACGACGCACACTTTCGCCATTTCTTGCTTGTATAGATAAGCAGTTCTAAATGACGTTCCCGAAGACGATAGGGATGGCGCTACTATACTCATCGTTACAATGTTGCCAACTTCGCGCGTTTGAATACCAATGTGTTGCTGCATTGTCGTTAGAGCCGCCAAACGCAACCTTCCGTAGGTACAGGTAGGACTCGGCAAAGTATTCTTTCCAGACTTTATTTTATTTTAGAGTTACTACGAGTGATCCCGAAATTTGTTCCGAAAAAGCTGGAGGAGTATTTGCACCTTGCGTGTTTGTGTAAAAGACGACCTCTTTTTCTATAAAAAGGAGAAGGTATTCGAGAAAACAAAATGCAGAGAGCGTCGTTTGTTGTGCGGAATAGAGCCAATAATGTGACGTCCAAGAAAGAAAAAATGAGTAGAGAGAGCAGAAAAATAAACCAGAAATGGGTAAAGCAGAAAGAAAAGAAGAAAGAAAGCTGGGGGTGCAATATAGCACGGACACATGTACACACAGATAAACACATTGACTTGGAGATAGGCGATATATGCTGCCCTTGAGTTTGAATAAATCACAAGGCGTCTTTTATACACTATACAGCCGAATTTTACAGCGTCTATTATAATACTGCTAGCGCCATTCTACTCTAGAGAACTTGCTGAACCTGGTTACACCATTACACTTTCGCTACGTGCTCATGAAAGTAAAAGTGAAAGCGGCACAGCCTGCTGTTTAATTTGTAACGAAGATTGTATATTTTATTAGATTGTTTTTGGCAGTATAAAGAGCAGTTTTGCAATTACGTTTTTTCGGTGAACTTATTTACTGATTATGGCGTCATCAGCGGACCTACCTAACAAAATCATGGTAAACTAACTTCTTACGTAAACCTTAATGTGTTTGTCGTATAGTGGTAACAAAATTTCACTGGATTTTAAACTATAATACAAGAAAATTAATGTTTTATCAGCACTTCATATATCACATATTGTTTGCATCATCTTCCTAGCGCTCCAGTAATTCCTTTTTTATCCTACGGACGAACAGTGCCCATACAGACTGGAATTAAATGCTCCAAAGGCCAATTTGTGTTAATATCTTCTTGCAGACTTGTACACGTTACAAAAAAGTAAGGAATTACATTTACAATTACACAAGGCTAAATTGTAACTAATTACAGTTACAATAGCACTTCCATCGAAGTAAGTGGCCGTTACCATAGAAATGAATCCGTTACTTTCGTGGCGTTACTTTCTACCTTACTGTCCTATATGGTAAGACACAAAACACCAGAGTGTTATGGAAGCGTCTATTGTTTCCACCAGTCATGCTTTTGTGTCCTTGACCAATAGCTGGCTCTTGAAAGTCTCGTGAGCGTCTTGCCTTGCTTCTTGAGAAAAATTGAACAGCTCTCTGTTCTAGTAAAAGCGCAAAGCTTCGTTGTTACAGCCGGAACAGATAACCAAACCTCGAATAAAATCAATGTATGGGAATATATTATATACACATATTTTGCCGGCAAATATCGTCAAACGATGGCACAGTAAATTAGCAAGACAGAATAATTAGACATAAAAATTAAATTATGGATTATGTTTTTGTATAAATATTTCCTTAGCTCTGAACACATGTCGTACCTCGGTTGAGACGTCGGTGAATAAGAGGATGCAGCTTTTTGAATATACAACCAGCAAAACATCAGGGGATCCCTCAAAAACAAAATCATAATGTCGATGAAAACTGAAGTGTAGATGCACGTGCCGTGCCTACTGTTTCTTGATGCCGTCCAAAACGCATGTAGCACGGGTCGGCCGTACCACAGCTCACGGTTTCTCCTCTAAATGTCAGGTGAGGGAGCGGCAGCCTCCCCCTACAGCGACAGTAGTAAGTCTAATTCTGTGAAATACGAGATATGTAAGAGTCTTACCTCATACTTCCACGTCTGGAAGGTAGCATCTTCATTCTGAAGCCGATCATCAAGGAGCTAGGGAGCTCGCTTTTCACACTGCGGTACCCCCATCGCTGAAAGTTGCCATACATTACCCACAAAGTGTCCTTATATTGCTAAAAAAAATACATGACGCACAAAAAGGGTGACAGGGATGTAGGTAACCTCAAGCTTCTAGAAGATTTGGTGAAAAGCCGAAAAAGATAAAATAAACGTTCGTGTCTCGCAAAGATGATCAAGTGTTCTAATTTCTTTTGAGCAGCATGCCAGTTAACGTCACAACCTTTTCAGACGATTTCTGTGTTGAACTTTGTTCAGCAGAAGACAGAGCGTCTCCTCCTGTTGTGACATTATGCAAACTGTCGTAGTCACTGTAACCGAGAAGGCCATTGTTAATTGTATCGAGCTTTTGAAAGGTGCGCAGCAGACGATCGTTTTCTGTACTCTCCGCGTCTTCGAAAGCAAGCAAGGAAGGAGTGAAGGGAGAAAAAGAAAAGGCACGTACTGATCCATTACACCAGCTCGCGTACACTTTGGCTTTTTTTTTTTTTTTTTTGGAAGGAAACATTTATATTTCGGGAGTTCGCCTGCACCGAGAGTCCGATTTTTTCTATCAGTGTGCTTCCCCTTCGCCGTGGGTGAGCAAGCTGGCGCGTTACAACTTGCAAACAACCAAACCACAAAAAACAAATTGAGTCCAGGTTTTAGGTGACGTGAAGAAAGGCTCAATATTGAACCATTGGAATTCAATAAACGTTTTCTGAACCTGAAGGTTTACAGCATCTGAGGAACGACAGGCCTTGCGTTTTGTATGTGCAAGTGACAGTGTATTTCCTGTAAAACTCGCCCTTACAAAAAAAAAAGAAAAAAATTAACGTTTTTTTGTTGTTGGTGTTTTATTTTATATTCCCGCTTTTTTTAACCCGTGAATGAAAACGAAATTTAAACGGATTACAATCATTCCCTTACGTAAATAAGTTTACTGAAAAATGTAAGGGATTACAAGCGATTTCGTTACTATTAACGGACACCGTAAAAGTCTGCCTTCTTACCTTCTAGTCCCGAAATGCAACGTGGCACGGCTGCCTGCAAAGAGATTATGGTGCGCTTCGGCTTGTATCGCGAGATACATCTCTCGTGCATTCGCCACACCTCCCCTACATCATTGAGTTCGATTAGCCTCTTCGTCTGTTCAATAAACCAATTTTTCTCTCCGTGATGTCACGCGCAGAGTGAGCGACGCTCGGCGAAAGTTGTCGCCGGATTGTAGCATATTTTCTCGATGGAGTTGTACACTTAGACGTACATTCGCATGTGAGCATCAACTTATAGACAGTAAAAATGTAAAGAATAAGTTCGATAATACTTGGTACTAATGTGGTATGATATTAATAAGCGTTGTAAAATAACTGAGCAAAGACGTATTTTAAATCGTGATCTTATAAAACGTGTGTCGTTCAGAAAGTTAAAAGTGAATTTTGAGTATTTTTATCACGTGAATCTGAATATCACGTTCGTTTTCTCCGAAGCTGCCTCTAAACGCAAGAAAACACGAAAATAGCTCCAACCAGTCGCTACGTCATAAAAGGATCTTTCGACCGCCAAGCGCGTGTCGCTCGTGTGGGCAGCGCGTGCAATAACAAGCTTGTCAGGTATATTCCCACGCTTTGACACCGGTCGTGACGACTTTTTTTTTTACCTTTTAAAATTAGCCAGGGCGAGCGTGCATAGCTTTGATAGGTGCTGAAGATGCGCGAAAGCGGAGATTCCGAAAACTCCTTTTATGACGTCACGCTCCGGGAAGGAGGGGGCTGCAGCGGTACTTTGAAAATTATTTTCTGCAGCCTCCATTCACCAAATTGAAATTTAATCTTGGTATTCGTGATCCTGGAGGTCAGATAAAGGTAATTTAAGTGTTTTTACTCAAATACAGAACCGCTTCAGCTTCCCTTTAATGTGCAACGCAGTCAATCTGCTGGCGCGAGCGCGTGACTTCACCTGATATCTCATTTACTCGAGTGCACGTGGTAATGAACCGCAAGATAAAGACACACGCTCGAGACAGTAGCTTTCACGGTGTTGTACTGGTTGTGCACAAAATGTAAAATCGAGTATAAATATTTCCATTAGCGTCACATCAGTGGCCTTTATGATGGACTTGCTGCTGAGCGCGGACCCATGTGCAACATACATTTTGCACCATTGCTTTTGTTTTTCTCGTCAAGAACAAGTACGAGTGACCACCATCATGGTGTGATGACGTCAAGTACATGGCTTCTTGCGCAGGCGTTGCGGTGACATCAGAACGACGCCGAGCTCTGATTGGCTTTGATTCAAAGGATAGTGATTAGACCTCAATTCTAGATGCCTTGAGGGCTATCCACTATTTTCGTTTTCAATCAGCCAATAAGAGCTTGGCGTTCTGACATCATCGCAACCCCTGTGCAAAAAGCAAACGAACTTGCACTCCGCATAAAATTCAATGCAAAAAAAAGAAATGTGGCGCCGTGGAATAAGAATTATACACATCCAGCAGTTGAATTACGTTACCGCATATGGATATTTTAGACTGCCATCTGAAATATTCCCGGGGAACATGGCAATGGTCGTAGTTGTTCAGTTAAAATTACCATTTTAGTGCATGCGCCGAGGCGTTGATGTCTGAGAAAGTTGGAAATCAACGAGAGGGAATGCATGTACACGTGTCGGGGCCAGCAGTAAGATGATCTTTGGAACACAAGGTGCACGACATGCCTAAAAATATCGTACTGCGTTCCACGCGGCTTCGTGTGTCTCTAAAACAGAGGTACTCAAACTGTGGTTCGCGGACCTGTAGGGTCCTCGAGAGCGTTCAATGTCGTCCGCGCATATCCGAGGACTCTGAAATGGCCGACTGAACCTGTCCTTTTACGGGAAAAGCAGTTCCAAAACCCCCTAGAAGTTTCACGGGCCCCCCTCTACAACAACCCTGCTACGAGGCTAGGCGGAGCGGAGAAACACGTGGCAAGTGTGCGACCTCCAGTACCTTCGGACAGCAAGCAGAGCTCCAATACTTGGCGGCTTGGGGAATCTAGACTCCGCTTGCTTCTCAAGGCAGGTTTACACAGTTGTATTTGACTGCGTTTGACTGCGTGAAGACTGCTTGCGTCGAGCTGTTACTATGGCGACCCTTACGACGAGCCAACCAATGTTGATACGCTATGCTGCAATGACTTAACTGTATATGAACGAGCCACGGTGGCGACCACTGGGTGAGGAGGTTTTGTGCCTTCTCCCGCTTTGTGGTGTTGGAGGACTAGCGACCTTTTTGCGTTGTCTTTTGTTCACAGAATTCAGAATATGTAGGTCTTCCAAGATTCCAGGATCGTTCGAGAAACCTTATTGATTCCCCCAACGTTTTCACATAGAGAAATAATAAACGAGCAATGCTGGCAAGCAGCTACAAGTACAGTGCTCAACGAAACGAAATGGGCCAGCGGAACGCGTGGCCTCCAGAACTTGCTGCGCCATCTACCGATAAAAGACGGGCTGCCTGGTGACGCGAGTCGCACATGCGCAAAACTGATACGAGCGCTCAGCGGCTGTTCGCACACAGGCGCGCAACCCCCGATAATCTGCGCAGGCCATGATTTTGCGGAGTGACCACGTTTATTTTTCCTCAGAGACACTGTCGTGATGATGTGCATGAGTTTATCTTGCTTCAAATATATAAAAAAGAAAAGATAAAGCTTCATTTTTTATTCCATAAAAGATTGATGAGCCAGCGCGTCCGGCCTTTTGCAGCTATAATATATTAATGCAGATAGTTTTATTTTTTCGTGGTTTTATTCAATTTTAGCGAGCGTCTGACAGTCATTAAAAAGCGTGTGCTGTGTCAACATAGTTTATTTGACATGTTACACAATGCTGCGCCTACCAGAAAAAAATAATATAAGTAACGTGCTTGTTTTATTATCAGCACCTTACTCTAATATTTGCAGAACTCTCCATTGGCTTCACAAATAGCATTCATGCGACGCGGAAGGGATTCATAAAGATTCACCACCAACTCTGGACATTGCCGCAGCCTGTCCCATTCTTCCTTCACAGCATCCCATAGCTGGTCAGTCGTGACGGAGTGAAGTCCTCGCCGCGATAGCTGGATCTTCATGTTTCCCCAGATGTTCTCGATGGGGTTCATGTCAGCCCCTTTTGGGGGCCATGGCATAACCGCCACTCCGCGTTCCTCTAGAAGGTCACGCACACGATTTGACTGATGAACAGGACAAAGGTCATGTTGAAAAAAAAAGCATCCGTCAGGGAAAGGTCCCTCAAGAACGTAAGGAATGAGCTCGTGCTCAATGACGTCGCAATACGTTTCGGAGTTAAGCCTCTGGATTCTTACAAGTGGACCAAGTCCTTCCGCTGACAATGCCCCCCAGACGTTAACGGTTTGTCGCCCACTCCTGCCCACACGCTGCAAGTAAGGGGCATCATACCTGAAACATCAAAATCACAAATTATAAGATCCGGCTTGTTAAAAATTGTCGTGTTGCTCAAAAGTAACATACCGTGCACCTCGCGGTCTCCAAACTTGTTGTCCTTGGTGCCAGTGAGTTGAGAAAGAGGACTCGTCGCTGAAAACAACGGTTTTCCAGTCTTGAATCGTCCATGATGTCTTTTCCATGGCAAACCGCAGGCGGATATCTTTTTGTCGAGGAGTTAAAATTGGCTTCTTGCACGCAGCATAGCTCCTAATACCCGCTTCTGCAAGACGGCGTCGCACAAGTTGGTCACTGACATTCAGACCAAGTTCGCCTCGAATGTCACGGGCCGTAATAAAAGGCTGGTCGACTGCAGCCGCGACGATCCATCGATCTTCCTCATCGGTAGTGGACCTTGGGCGGACGTCGTGAGGAGCGTCATGGATGCGGCCGTTGTCGTCTCGAAACGCCGTGAAAATTCGGGCCACTGCGGTTCGGGTCCTTCCTGTCATCCGGGCGACTTCTCGTTGGGGCATTCCCGCGCGGCATAGGGCCACAATTCGCCAGCGTTCGTGAATTGGCACTCGCGACGGCATCTTCACGAATGGATACTGATGGCAGTGAACCGACAATTTATAGAAAAATAAATGTGAAGTGAAATGGCACTGTGCTTTTTATTAAAAGAAAAAAATATTGCCCTTTTGTTCCTTTTCTTTCATATTTGAGACAAGATAAAAGTATGCACAGGGCGTCAAACAGATCGCGATAAAACCACGCGGCGATTAAATAATAAAAAAAGGCTATCACTCTGCAGAGATTACCCATCGGGGGTTGTGCACAGCGTGGGAACAGCCGATGAGCGCTCGTATCAGCTTTGCACACCTCCGACTCGCGTCACCAGGCAGCCCGTCTTTTATCGGTAGATGGCGCAGCAAGTTCTGGAGGCCACGCGTTCCGCTGGCCCATTTCGTTTCGTTGAGCACTGTACACCTCAGACCAAGAACTACTTCAGGTAGGTTTCCAAAATGCGTACTTTACTTGAAGTACATTCTCTGAGCATGTACAGTGTACTCAACTATTAAATATAACGCGGGAGTGGTGGCCGGAGAGACTGCATGCGACATCTACGGGCTCACTCTGGCAGCTTATGCCGTTGCTGTTTTCTGGAGTTACACTCCAGCTCCGAAACAATCACCAAACCGTAGACGGAAACTAAAAATAAAAAGAGAGAGAGTTGCTGTTTTATTTTGTTTTTTGTTATTTAAAGCGGGTGGCCTTAATCAGAGAAACTGCAATATCACCTAGATATCGTAGCTCCCGCTTGGTAAATGTGTAGGTGTGATTAAACAAAGTGGCAAAACAACAAAACAAACAAGTACAAATTTGAAGCGTGGGTGATAAAAAAAGAAACGAGGAGGTCATGCAATAATTTTATCGGGGAGTGGCGACAATCGCAAGAATAGCCACCTTATTCTCTGCAGCATCATTGATTTAATCGCTAGACAGCTCTGATATCAGTTTTAGCCACCGCTCCCGCGTTATATTTAACAGTTGAGCACACTGTACTCGTACTCCACTGAAGTATATTTTCTGGTGCTTTCAGAGAGAAGTACAACTCCCGACTTTAAAGCGCATTCTCCAAATTTGAAAGCAAAATATGGTTCATCATTATGGGAAAACGTGTTGTTGTCCGAAAGAAAAGCGCCAAAAACTGGGACAGTGTAAAGAAGACGACAACGCAAGACGTCTTCTGTTGTCGTCTTCTTTACTCAGTCCCAGTTTTTGGAGCTTTTCTTTCCATACATAGAACCAACTGGCCCAAATCACCATTTTGTTGCGCGGTTGTCTTTCGAGATGTCATTTGGTCATCCCTCCGAGTGAAATAATGGCGGCTATAAGACCGATGCAAATGAGTGCCTAAAAAGTTTGTTGTGTTAAATTGTTTGTCAACGAGAGTAATACAACTACACCGTAGCGACTTGACTTTATCCAATATTTGCCACCATTTCAGAAAAAACTGATGCACCTCCGATTACCCCTGGAGCAATGCCTACAAGTTAAAAAACCACAGTATAGGGAATTAAAGGGCATCATGAAAGATAGTGGTAAAAATGTAATTGTACTTTAATTTGAAAGCACATTGTATTTAGAGTACTTTACTTGAAGTACAATGCATAACCTCTAATTTACATAGTTACGAAGTACATAACCTCTAATTTACCTTGTACTTTACTTCAAGTACCTTTCCGATCTACTTTACGCAACGCTCTAGACAAGCAATCACCGCCTGCAAAATCAAGATCGGGCAGTGATAAACCTCATAGTAGAAATGATACATCCGCAGTACATCACTGACCAAAAAACAAACGTACAAAACAATTAGGTACACAGAAGGAGAACCAACTATTAAAGCATTTCTGTGAACACACAAGCCTTTTTATATTTGGCTCGCAGAATTTTGCTAACGGATCAAAACCTATGTACTTTCTTGTTACCATAAAAAGTAACTTCAAATGTAATTCGGTACTTTTTACGGTAGTTGGTAATTTACCAAATTACTTTTTATTTCAGTAATTTCTCCTCTACTCAAATTACAATTGAGACCAATACTCAGTAACTTAACTTAATTACTTTTTTCAGTAACTTCTACATGTCTGCTTTTCCGCCATTACTCCCTCCGGATTAGACAACGATCTCGTCCACTCGAAACCTTGGACTCATCCTTCACGCTGCCAGGAATTAGTCACTTTGGCTTTGCTTTTTATTTCAGTTTTTTAACCAGCTTGCTTTTTTAATATATATATATATATATATATATATATATATATATATATATATATATATATTGGCGTTAAAGACGGCTGTCGGAGTTATTACTTGAAGTTTATTTATATTTACGGGACCGCCTTCGCTGATGAAGAGTTAGTCCCCGCTCGAAACGTCGTAATAAACTTCAATAAATCGACAGTACGTATCTTGACTTATTATTTCCCTAACCATTGTTTTTATATTTACTCATTATATATATATATATATATATATATATATATATATTATTTATTAATTAGAAGTTTACGAAGACGCGACCACAGCGCTTCGTCCAAGTTCGCGAATTATCGCCTGACCCTTGAGAGATAATCCGCAAAAAATGTAAGAAAAGAATCATTCCTATTCTTTGCTTTTTGCGTTTTAGTTTATTTTCCTATCTTTTTTTCGAAAGTGTTTAGTGTAAGGGGATATTACTCTCTTTGCGTGTCAATCGCGGTTGTTGTATTTCAACTTCGCAACCTGCCATTTGCGTTGGCTTTAGACACAATGACGTTGCTATTGTGCGTTTGTGGGCAGTCGGGGCTTTGAGCTAGAATTCCTCGTGAAACGTCCGTATCCACCAGTTTGAACTTCAACCGTTATGTCTTGACGCTATAATTTATATCCGCAAACGTCATAGCGATGAAAGTGGACAATCCTTGGAGCTGGACGGGATGCTGCTCGAGGTGACCCTGCCTGTTTGTCAGTTGCGCAATTTTCGGATGCCGTACGTGAAAATGTGTGTGTTTCGCGTGGTGCTATTTCTCTGAACCCACGGACCCCAAGTAATCGGACGACATCAGGGGCCCTAAGCTGGACACTTGGCGGAAACGCCGGCGAGAAATCTGGAGGCCGCGATTGGCCAACGCCGCACTTGACCTTGGCGCCGGCCAATCATAGCCGCCGAATTTCTCGCCGACTTTTTCGCCAAGTGTCCAGATTAGGCCCCAGGTTGGTTGGTTGGAAAATGCCCTTATTAGCGAGTTACAGTAGACAGTTTTCATTTTCCCCTCCGCTCTGAGCACGTCAAACTGCGCATGCGCAACCCGCTATGCAGGGGTGCAGAGCGGAGCTTCGAAGACGAGTTTTAGTAGACCGTTTTCCGCTCACCACATCGCGCAGCCAGAGCGTACGGAACAGCGACGTACGCAGCCCCGAAAGCGGACGTTCGTGGTACTAGTTGGACGAAACATTTCAATGCAAATACTCTGGTTTATCCTTTTGCATGCAAAGCTGTCCTTTGTACAAACTAAACGTGCACTTATTGTAATCAGCAATTATATTTAGAAACCAAGGCGAGTTAGAAAACCTGAGATAGCTGGCCAGCTGTGATGCTTTCGCAGGCAAGGCGAGCCGGAGTTGATCGCTGTGCAACTAGGGGTGTCGCGAACTTTTGTCGAACCAGAATTTTAGGTCGAACTTTCGGGGATCAACTGTGTCGAACCGGTTCGACGAACCTTCGAACTTTTCACGAGATTCGACCGGTTCGACTTTGTGGACAGTGTGGCCAGACCTTGATACAAGTGTGTCTAGGTTTGGAGAAATTTTTTTTATGCAAAGCGTTATTTTATTTTATAAACAGTTGCAATTAAAAGAAACCAATTCTAATCACTGAAGAAGTTATTAACTTAATGTTTTGTACTGTATTAACTGAAATAACCAATCAGCGCTGCCCTTAATTCATCCCTTAGCCATCACCATCCAATCCGAAGCCAACTGGCCAGCCTGTCGCGCATGCGCACACGAGTCGAACCACAATACAAGGTTCGTCGAATTTTCCACTGAAAGTTCGAAAAAGTCGAACCTGGTCGAACTCGAACCTCGGCAGGTTCGCGACACCCCTAGCTGTAACGCTTGTTGTCTTCCCTTGGCCCCCCTCCGCGTCGCCGCACGTTCAAAGAACCAAGGAGATGAAGCGGCGAAGTACGTTGCAGAGACGACTCCTGCTGTCTCACTTAAAATGGCGAGAAATAGAAGATTTAATTTGTTTAAGAAATGCAGAAAGAAGCACCGCGATTTTCGCTCAAGGCACGGGCTGCTTGACATCCCCCATCATCGGACGCAGCCATCTTGTCGGGGAGAGCGGAAGAGCGGAACTGCTTCCGACCCCGCTCTGCGCCGTCGAGAGCGGAACGTATGCTCCCTGCGGTAACTACGCTCTAACTCAGAGCGGGCCGCGCATGCGCAGTCGCGACTCCGCTCTCCCCAGAGCGGACCGGGCGCACGAAAACGGTCTACTATAACTCCCTATTATATTTATAAAAAGGTGAACTACGCTCGCCGATCTTGACTTAAGTCATCTTCTTTTGAGCGGATGAGGATGGGACAATTTTTTTTAAATATACGAATCGGTGTTAGTTTGGCTACTCTTCACGCGTGTGAGGAGGAAATCGAGAGAGGCCTTGCCATGCTGGGGGATCCAGTGGGCAGGACTCATTCTTCAAGGCTATTCGAATGCATTTGTAGTGGTAATGCCTCTAGGGATTTTCGTCTCGATCGTCTCTTGTGTGCGGGGATAGTCCAAGAATACGTGGGTTTCCGAGACTGTCTCTTCGCAGTATTCACAAAGGCTCCCGTGCCTGGGTTGGGTCGAGGATATTACTCGTAAGTCCTGAAGTTCTGACTCTTGCTGTTTCGCTGCTTGTATCTGTTTTTTGTTTTTTTTTTTTTTTAGCAGGTCCATGGCTGCTAGGAAACGCAGTGTAGAGGCTCGTTCACACACTTGCGTTTGACTTACAACCAACCGTGACAAGACCGGTTTTTAAAGGCCGACGTACACTTCGCGCTTTCCCCTTTTGCCCGCCTCCTCCTATCCCATATGCTCTCCACTTTTTACCTTGCCCCAGCTTGGCTCCTTTCGCAGCTTAGGAGAGGGGAGCGCTAAGAGGGATTATCTTCCCTGCAGAAAACCGAGGTCGTACGTCGGCCTTTAAGCATCTTGTGTCTCAGGATAATTTCAGCGTCTTTGTCTAGCTTCTAAATCTTTCTGTGTCACTCTTCGTTTCTCACTTTCTCTTTTCGTTATGAACGTATCCTTGGTTGAACCAGACCTATTTTCCAGAGAGCCATCCACTTCATCAGAGTTATCAAAAATTCATCTGAACATCAGAAGCTTACGTTAGTTATTATGACGATCTTATTTGTTTAATATCTACCCTAAAACATTTTTTCTACTTTATCACTCTCTCTGAAACATGGCTTAGCAATAACACGTATAATAACTTCAATATCCCTGGCTATCAGGCAGTATATGGTCATCGCCAACCACAAGAAATAACGATTCCGTCTAGATCGCACGGGGTCGTTGCTCTTTACATAAGAAATAAACTTACCTTCAGACTTCGAGATGACATTCATATATCATCTAACCTTTGTGAATCATTATTTATAAAAATTCCGCCAAATCCCAAATCTCCTAGTGTAGTTCCCGATAAAACAAAAAATACACTTATTGGCGTCATTTACCGTTCACCAAATAATGCAGAGACACTTCTTAGGCAGCTTAAATGAAACCCTCAAAAACATTTCTAATATGAATTCGAATGTAATCATTATGGGCGACACAAACATTGACATTTCTGCTGATTCATCGGTCACTTACAGATACCTAGATTCACTAGCCGTCTACGGACTACAACAATGCTTAACGACAACTACCCGCTTTAGTGACACAAAACGCAGCACTTTGGATCGCATAATTACGTCTTTTCATTCAACAGACTTCACAATTGGCACTATAGACCGTTCCATTAGGGTCATAGCAGAGAGGGTAATACAGCCTCGAACCGGCGTGCTAGTCCGGGAATTCCCTCAGGCGCGGAGACTGCTCCGGGTAGTGAGCTGTACCCGAGCGCTTGCTAGCACGTCAAAGCGGTACGAAGACTCGTCTTCAGGTAATTTCGCGGGCAGCACTGCGAATTTTGGTGCGTCAGCCAAGTTACGATGTCGGATTCGGCAAAAAGTCAAATGGGCAGCATTGTGCTGTCGTTGGTTGTTCGAATAACAGAGAGAAAAGCAAAGCAATTGCGGAAACCATCTCCTCCGCCCACGCGGTCCAGCAAAAGCAGTGCGGCTGTGGCGTGTTCTTGCTCCATCGGTTTCCCGCCGATCCCAATCTTCATCGTCAATGGTTGGTGAATCTAAATCGTAAGGAGTTTCCCTACACGCTACAGTCGCGTGTGTTGCGAACATCTTGTGGACGGTAAAAAAAAAAAAAGAGAGAATCCGGTGCCCGTGCTATGCCTCGGAAACGCTCGAAAAGTATGTCGTCTCATCTCGGCATGGTTTACCAACGTAGTGTAACCGTCGTGTCTGTTTGCTGTCGTGGTGCTTTATGCTTAGGCCGTAATTGCGAGGCGACGCGTGGTACGGGACTTCGCCGGACCTCTGAAAACGAAACGCAGTGTACGCATGAATCAAACATATGACTTCAAACTTTTTGCTCGAAACCATTCCTCATTGCTTTAGTCACTTACAGAAGACGGAGGACAACGCAGCCACGTCGATGTGGCGGAACCGTTGCCCTCAGCACCCGAGACCAGCGTAATGAAATCGCGAATGCAGATTTCCAGATACTGCTTTTTTTTTAGCCACAATGATACCGCAGGAACATCCAGAAATAAAACAAAAAAGCGCAGAAAAAAATGTAAGCAACACGCGAAGACAATTGAGGAGTAGGCGGAATGAGCACAATAATGCCTTTCGGCCCCATTTTATGTCTGTTTTTGATCAGGGTAGCTTTTGTCAGCCGGCGATTCTACTCTCACTCGTCGTCGTGTTCTCAGCACGGTTTTCTTTTTAAGTCAGGAACCAACTCTACTGCAATGCCACCTTAAAATACATTTGAAACACATACATACGATACCCAAGACAGCTTTGAAACTCTACATTGACTAAGTGATATTTTTACAGGCTTTTTCATTATGCAGACTTCTCAATACCACGTCCAATGGCAAAGTGTACTGTCACAAATCTTATCGGAGGCGCAATACTGCTCACGGAGCTCATACGACAAAAAGAGGCCAAAGAGCAGAAGGATGCAAGTAAGACATACATGCTCCAGAATGCCTTCACAGTGTTCTTTCTCATATGAGGGGCTTGAAAGTAGGCCCTTCTAGCAATCACATCACTGGAAGGATGAACCTGTCACCACTGCCAATGCTTATCTAGACAATAAACACCGCTGTTTCATGGTCAGCACAGCTACAAAAAAACTGCAGCCATGAAATATTCTCATCTTACGTGCTAATGAGCACTATATGTCTTCATTACAGCCACACGCCCAGCCTTCCACGGTATTTGATCACCTGGGTGAGTCTCCCTGCGGCAATCACTCCACTCAAAGCGCAGACCAACGGGTAGGAACCTGCCTCTCGCATCATGTTGTCACTGCCATGGCCTTTCTAGACCATCAACAACTCTGTTTCTTGAGCAGCGCAGCCACGAAAACACTGCAGCCATGAAATATTCTCATTTTACGTGCTAAATAGCACTATATCTCTTGATTACAGCCACAGGCCCAGCCTTCCACGGTATTTGATCACCTGTGCGAGTCTCCCTGCGGCAATCACTCCCCTGAGATGGCAGACAAACCGGTGTGAAGCCGCATCTTGCACCATATTGCCCTTTCCATCGCGTTTCTAGGCCCCTGTAGTGGAGCGAGTTTCCAATGCAGTGCTCTTGGATAAAGAAGTGCTACTTGGCAGCGCCCAAATAAATTGGTATAGAATTAGGAATACACATAAAGCAGAATGTTCACCAATTGTGTCACAATTATTTTACGCTCCGATTGCAGATACCAAGAAAAGATCAGGGCAGTCAGTGGGAACAACCACCAAGCGACCACACGTATGCAGCTATGAGCCTTCCAAGAGTGAAGCAGAGTCCTGCTTCAGAAATGAGTCCAGCAGACATTCTGTTCTACACAGGCATCACAGCCGAAGTGTTTGAAGGCCTTGCAAAGGCTGTAGGTGCAACACTGAAATCTAGGCAACTAGGTATGGATGACCACTACTGCTCACCCTGCTGAGGTTGCGTCTCGAGCTTTTGTATGAAGACCTAGCTAGGAGGTTCACCGTGAGTGTATCAGCAGTTGGGAGCATCTTTGCTAGAGCCCTGAAAGGTCTGGAGGAGATAATGAAATAGGTTGCCGTCTGGCTCCCACGTTCACGACTGCGAGCCAGCATGCCAAGTTCCTTCGTGGAAAATGGCTACAGCAGAACCACATGCATTTTTGATTGTGCAGAAGTTACACTTCAGAGACCAAGAAAACTCATGGCCCGAGCCCAAAGATTCAGTGCGTACAAAGCCAACAACACTGCTAAGTTTCGAACAGTAATTGCCCCAAATGGGCTGATTATGTTTGTGTCGGAAGTCTATGGTGGACGTGCATCGGACAAGACTATCGTAAGGACATGTGGAGTCGAAGACCATCTCCTGCCAGGCGATGAGATCATGGCGGACATAGAGTTCACCCTAGACACCCACTTGGAGGCTCAAGGAATAAGTCTCAACATGCCAGCCTCCAGAAAAGGTATTTATATTTCTGCAGCTTTCAAAAGATTGCATCATACAGAGGCTGTTTTCACAGGAAAGGACCAACTGACCGAAGAGGAGGTGACAAGGACCCGCCGCATAGGATGTGTGCAAATTCATGTGGAGCGTGCTATCAACAGGAAGCAGCCACTATCTATCAAATCAAGAAAACATTTTGACAGCATGGTCTTTGTCTGTGCAGGGCTCTGTAATCTGAAATCTCCTCTTATCAAGGAAGCATAGGGAGCATATAAAGAGAAATTTGATTTGGGATTTTATATTTTATCATCTACTATTCATGCTGGCTGCTCACAGTGTTGCTTACAGTTGATTCATGTTAGAATGTTTTGGCAAAGGCTTGTGACAAAAACACTCCCAGTGCGAGCACAGACTCACAAACTGTATTTGGTTGAAGTTTCATTAAAGCAGCCAAACACCTCTCTCCACTGCAACAGTCTTCACTCTTTATTTTTGTCTACATGTATTTTTATACATGTCAATCTTTGCTTTTAGTGGTGACAACTACAGTAAAAGGTAACATAAAACCAATATTGAACATGAACAATACCACTGACACCAATATACATCTCCTTTCACAAGGTGACACATCGCAGATATGTGCATACACTCTTGCTACTTGAAGCTTCCTCTGTTGCTGCTTTTGCACAAGGCGAGGCAACATCTGACGGAAGTAAAACCTTCGAAGCCTGTCTAAGTTCCCTGGACATACAGGTCATCATATGGGACTGTGGCAATGACATCGCTGTCGGGCGACCACAGGTACAGAAAAGTCAGCTGTTTCTTGCAACAGAACAACGCGAACTGCACCTGGCTGTAATAGCCGCCTTGACCGTTAGGCGATACGACATACAACCCATTGTTGTTCTTCACATCTGGCTTTCCTGCAGCGATTTCCTCCTTACAGTTTTGCACAACAGGGCATTTGATTTCAAGCAAGGCGTCTGTACTTGCGATGACACCATCTGGGCTAGCTGAGAGCCACGGGTGGTCCAAGCTCACAACTGTTCCAGCTGCTCTCACCGACCGTCCAGTTTGATGCATGAACTGAGGATGTGCCACAGGCTCAAAAAGTACACCATGCCTCGTGGCAGCGTTGCCGGCAATACTTGGCCTTACCAAGGATGCCACCGCCTTAGCAGAATCTGTGATCGACCTCTTAGGTACGCGCTGGACATCGGAGGCAGTAATGCGAAGGCGTCTAGCAAAGTGCCACTCAGGGCTCGCACCCTGTTGCCTTGTTTGTTCCTCAAGAGCTGCAATACGACCTTCCGAGAGAGCTAAAAAATCCCTATAGTACTTAAAGCAGGGGGGACGACCGTTGGCCAGGGATTCAACATCCGTGTGCGCTTGGTGGCCTTCTGGAGCAGGTGGGCGAGCAGGGACAGGCTGCACAGAACGATCTGTTCTCAGTATTTTGTGGAGAAGAGTGCCTGAAAGCATCAATAAATGACTCGTACATAACAATACCAAGTGACAAAATGTTCCGAAACTGAGATCAGACAGAAGCAGGTCCCGAAAGGGTAGTGTAACAGTACCCTTTATATTTTGTTGCTCGTACCCCCATCTTCTCCCCTGCCTGTTGTGATGTGAATGAGCATTGTACCAGCAACCAGTGCTGATTTCAGTATTGCATGACGTTAGCAGTGGTGCAGCACTGATATAGTTTTAGCAGAGCAAGAACCAGCGTCATTATGTCTGGTAGGATGACGCAATGCAAATTAGAGATCCGTCTAATTTGCTTTCTCGTCCATATTTTTTATTTTTTCTTTATTTTTACATACTGCAGCCCCGTCGGGGCTATTGCAGGAGTGGGGGAAAAATCACAGTTCACAGATTTCAATATCGAATAAGACCGAAAAAACAAAACATCGTAAAATAGGATCAACCGCTGTCAACCGCACACAGAAATTCGTCTGGAGGTAATGAACGGATGTTACCGGACAGCAGATTCCAATGTTCAATTGATCTAGGGAAAAAACTGTATTTAAACATGTCAGTGCGTGCATAAAATGGTGAAATGTTTAGGTCATGGTGGCTCCTTGTTGATGACTCTAGGTGAAACCTTATGTATGCGTCTAATGAGGTGAGACGTGGCGAGTAAACCATACCGTAAAGAACTTTAAGGCTCTCAGTGTGACGTCTATTGGAGAGAGGACTTAAGCTTAGAGCAGAAAGGTTAGAGGACGGGAAAAAATCTCTCTCGTAGCGACGGAAAATAAAACGTACTGCTTTCTTTTGGACTGATTCGATTTTGTTAATATCACATTGTTTCCAGGGATTCCATATTGTTGAACCGTACTCAAGGATAGGGCGTATTAGTGTTTTATATGTTAGAAGTTTGGTTTCTTGCGGGGCAACACGAAGGGTACGTTGAAGATAGCCGAGTGTTTTAAGTGCTTTGTTACAGGTGGAATCGATGTGTTTTGACCAAGACATGTCTTGCGAGAAAAGAAGACCAAGATACTTGCATTCAGGAACTCTTTCTAATGTGTCGCCATTGAATGAATATGTAAACATGGAAGGAAGCATACGTTTAGAAAAGGACATTAAGACGGTTTTGCGAAAGTTTATGGTCATTTGCCAAGTCTTACACCAGGTGCAGAAGCTTGCAAATGAACTGTTAAGGAAGTTATGGTCTTCAGGGGAATTAATCGTGTGGTACAGGACACAGTCGTCAGCGTAAAGACGTATTTTAGTGGCGATGTTACGTGGTAAATCGTTGATGTAGAGCAAGAAAAGAAGCGGACCGAGAACAGAGCCTTGTGGGACACCTGATGACACATCGACAATAGGAGAATCGGAGGAGTTAAAACATACATACTGAGAGCGATTGGAAAGAAAACTTGATATCCAGTTAACGAGGGAAGGGGTGTTTAGTATCCCATTAAGTTTGTACAAAAGTTTAGAGTGAGGAACGGTATCGAAGGCTTTAGACAGGTCTATGAATATCGCATCCACTTGGTTGCCGCTGTCGAGAGACTGAGTGATGTCGTGAGTAAATTCAGTAAGTTGTGAAATTGTGCTGTAACCACGTCGAAACCCGTGTTGAAGATCACATAAAATGTTGTTAGTTTCAAGGAACACCATGATATGTTTGTAGATTATGTGTTCTAATAATTTGCATAAATGAGATGTTAAAGAAATTGGCCTGTAATTAGTTAACGAATGTTTGTCGCCGGATTTATACAATGGAAGGACTCTTGCAAGTTTCCAAGACGAGGGAACTACTGCGGTTGGCAGAGATTTTTGAAAAATAATAGCGAGATGCCGACTAGTCCAAAGAGAATACCGAACTAGAAATAAATTATGAATGTTGTCAGGTCCAGGGCTTTTTTAGTATCTAAATTTAACACCATGTTTAGCACGCCCTCATCACACACAGTTACATCCCCAAGTGTAGACTGTGAATCATTAATGAAAGGAGGAATTTCGAAATTGTCCATTGTAAACACCGATTGGAAGTATGTATTAAACGCAGTGGCGATTGTTAGTGGGTCACTACTGGCTACGTCATGAATTGTAAAAGAGTCTGAAGTATGAACTACCGGGTAAAATCAATTGCCAAAATTTGCGTGGGTTGCTTTTCATTAAATTTTGCAATGTAACTCGAAAATAGAAATCCTTTGCTGAGTTAGTTTTCGCTCGAAGTTCCTCCTTCGCTTCGTTAAACTGGGTAATCTTCTCTGGATCACCGGAACGTCTTACACGCCGGAGTCTATTGACACGACGTGATAAATGCAATATTTCTCGTGATAACCAAGGAACAGAAATGTTTTTATTTCTTAGTTTTGGTAGGCACGAAACGCTAGATACAGAGTTCAACAATCTGTTCAAAAAAACTAACCAGAGAATCCACATCACTGGAGAAACTTAGCTGCTCGAAGGTATCAAAGGAATCACTTAGTATGTCAGTAATTGACACATCGTCGGCACGGTTAAAGTCGTGAAACATGGAATAAACAATACGTGTTTTCGGAACAGAACAAGCGATTGAAACCAAAACAGCCTTGTGATCCGATATGCCATCAACGACCTCACAATTAAAACCGTTTTCAAGAAGAGGTGAACTAATGAAAACCAAGTCTAAGACTGACGTCTGTCTAGTACACTGCTGGACCACTTGCTTTAGACCACATGACAACGAAAAGTTTAGCAACTCTCTACATATTGAAGCATCGTGACCGGTAATTGATAAAGAAGACCACTGGAGTCCAGGCAGATTGAAATCGCCCATGCAGATTAGGTTTGAGGAATACAAATCGTGCATGTGCATAAAGTCACATAGGACGTATGTCTGATCGATAGGGGAACCTATCAAAATGTGTAACAACACCGATCAAAATGTGTAACAACAACCTATCAAAGGTGTGAGCTATATATATTGGATAAATTTCCGATCACACCTATTAATATGTTTCGAAGTTTACTGTGTAGCCTTGGAACGCTTTCGATCTACATATATCTCTAATGTGTTCAAGCATCATTCCTTCACCGTTAGCTTCAAACACTTCTGACAATGTTATACGCGACCATTTTGCCTAGAAAGCGTGTAGACCTGATATCGCATATACTGGAAAGCCACCTACCAGGGCCACCTGGTAGGTGGGGTCAGTGTGTTCTCTCGTTGAAAGCCGAAACAAGCCGTCGTAACACGCAGTCGATCACACCCAGTAGTGGGAAGTACTTTTAGCACATCGTACTTAAAGTACTACTTTAGTATGTTTAGAAATGTTTTTACTTTACTTCAAGTACATTGTCCGAGTATGTACTTGTACTTTACATAAAGGTTGTTTTTTTCTGTGTTTTTGTTTTTCTGGTACTTTCTGAGGAAAGTACAACTCTTGACTTCAAGGTACATCGTCCAAGTTTGATCTTGTTGAGTTTGTATTTCAAAATTATGCTTCGTGAACTCTGAAGCGATACTGCACTCTAAGAAAAAAGGAGTAAAAAGCTAGCCCGGCGCGTCTTCCTGCCTTGTACTTACGCACCCCCGAGAAAAACAGGAAGAAGAGAGGAACGAGACGTTTTTCTCTCTCCAGGCAGACGGGAGAAAGGTTTTGCCCTCCCGCCTCATCTTCTTTCGGTTTCCTTTTTAGAGCACATCGCGAGCGTTTTTTAATACATGTTGTTGAGTTGATTGATCTTCAACGGCAGCAAAGGCCACCTGTAATTCCATCTCCCAGTCCAAACGTGCAGAACATATCGGTTGCATTGACGTTTTTACCACTCATTTTATCAAACCAGCTAACGAAGCCGTTGGAACAGCGAAGTTCCGGAGCAGTGCCAGCAGCGCTACGTACACTAGGCTAAGATGGCCGCCTCCGAATTGCGGAACTAACGACTAGGGGTGTCGCGAACTTTGCTCGAACCTCCATTTGGACGTCGAACCTGAAGGTTCGACTAGTTCGCCAAACTTCGACCTTTCACTGAAGTTCGCAGGAGTTCGACTTATGGTGGACAGTGTTGACCGGCTTCTACACGAATATTTCAAATTTTGGAAACAAATAATTTAGAAATTAGTTCATATTATATTTTATAAAATGGTTACCAATCTTTATAGCATACAAAAGCGAAAATATGCGCTTTTAATGCTTTCGTTTGTTAGTAATGTGAACCAGTTTTGCACGTTTCCTCCGCCGGATGGAGTCACCTGGACTTTTTTTTCATATTCCCGAATGCGCACCAAAGTCGAACTTCAGTCGAACCTTTGTCGGACATCTCTTTTGAAGTTCGAAAAGTCCAACTTGGTCGAACTCGAACCTGGGTAGGTTCGCGACATCCCTACTAACGACGTGTCGACGTTGACGACGCTATGGAAACCGCGGAAACTGCGTCCAAGACAGGCAGGTTTTGTTGCCAGGTGCGTGGGTGCCTTCCTTGCCGAGTTCGGTTCTATTTTCCGATGCCGAGTGCCAACCGGCAATCAACGTGGTTCTGTACTTCGGCGTGTCACCAACATAGCAGCAACATCGGGATGGCAGTGTTGTGCGTTGTGAACAGAAGACTGGAATTATCGCCGATGTGATCGTGTGTTCGCGTATCAGTGGTGTAAGAAGATGAGATGACGTAAACTGTCCGGCATTGATTCCGCTGGTCGGGCCGTGATCGGAGGGAGATGGGGTCGCAGGTTGACATTCTGCTTTACATTAAAAAGTTTAAGACAGCTTGAGGGCTTACGGTTCAATCGATCGACCTGCGGATAGTCATACATGTTGGAACACTGGTCTGAACCGTAGTCCCTATCGTACAATGGCCAATGTGACTGTGCATCTGCGATGTCATGTTGTCTCCACCCCGAGTGCGATTGCGCTCTGGGGAAAGAACTGAAGAGTATGGAAATATGACGGAAAGTACGTATATTTACAGTTTGGAATTTTAGCATTAAGATAAAATGGTAGGTAAAATGGAAAAAAAGAATAAAGCTATAATTTATTTTGTTGTTTAAATATACTACGGCTCCTGGAGAAACTGCCCTCCAAGTGGCGCGCTGGGTGAGCGCTAGACATTTTCGAGCTCACCACGGCATGCATGCTCCGTACACTTTACACCTACCGCAAGTCGCGGCTTTGACTGCATTCAGGTTTATCGAAAAGAGATTTCTCTGCCCGTGAAGCATCGCTTCTAGCTGAGTGAATACCCCTCTACGCATATTAATTCAAGACGGCAATTGCAGCCGCAAGCGAACAGCACAAATAGAAAAACAAATACTACAATTGAAAAACTGGCTACGACGTGCCGTGCGGCAAAGCAAACATATTGCTTGGAACCGCAGTGGAGCGGCTTGTGTTATCTACTTCCAAATAATTACGGCATGAGCGTTTACTTTTTACTAAGAGATTCATCCCTTGAGCACTTCAAAATACTCTACGGAGGTATAAAAAAGATCAACATGCTGGGAATATTATTTATTGCTTTAGGTGGTCACCGAGAAAATCCGTACCTTCAAAACGACCAGTATAAAAGGCGAAAACACAGAGCTCAAATGTAGTGATCGAGTTAGTGTGTTGTTCTACTGATGTTTATTTATGCCGTGTATGAATATGAGCTTAATGTATATGTTCAGCTGATGCTTGTAGTTTGCGTAATGTATCTACATGTGTGAATAAAGGTGCCCGAAGGGCTGGAAGCGCAATGGTGGCATCAGCTAATAAAAATATTTTTTGTAACACACGAGTTCGGCGGTACCTAGCGGCATCTAGCCTTGTTTTTTTTCAGAGCGGTTTTCGGTTTCGCGAATGGTTTACCACTCCTCCGTGATGTGCGGTTAACGAAGGAACTGTGGCTCGAGGAATAGCAAAGGTAAGACGTAAAGTGCGCGAAGTAACTGCGGATCGGTTGTCGTAGTTTAACATCGCAGTGCTGACGATGAGAAGACTGAGTGACTGCTTTCGAAACGCAAGTTTCTATACTTGAGAGGGAGGGGGGGGGCGCCTTTGCTTTCAGGATGAAAGTTTCTCCCTTTCTAAAGGAACATAGATTACAATAGCTTTCCTCCTTTTAGGGAGGATTATAGTGACCCTTTTTCTAAAAGTGTGGGAGGGATATTGTACTCCAGAAAATCGAACAGACAACGCATCGTTTATCTGGTCATTTCTCCTAGTGAAGTAATGGTTGCTATAAAACACGACTTATAAAATAACTGATAAGTACCTTATAAGTTGATTGTGTTAACATAGTTTGTCAGAGAGAGTAAAACAACTACTCTTTGGCCGCCTGACTTTATTTAATATTCGGCGCCATTTCCTAAAATCCCCGATTATAGCCGATTCACATGATGAACCGAATCGCGATTTTCGTTGGCGGACCGTGTACCACGTGACCGTCACGTCACCGATTCCTGCAGCCTCTTTCACTCGCTGGACTTTTTTGGAGGGAGATTGACTTGAAAAGCGTTTGGTTCTAACAACCATACAATGTTTTGTTTTTTTTGTTTTCTGTGTGTGTGTGTTCGGGCGATTAATACAAAAATGGCGCATCGTAGTGTATTGTGCGTTCGCTGGTTCATTTTGTCGCGCGATTTTTGGTTCCACTGGGAAAAAACTGCAAAATCTTTGTCCGGCTGACGCGAAGCAGGTTCCGGTACTCCTCCGGGTCCGTGTCAAGGAGTTTCCGACAAAACACTTCTAGCATGCCGCGATAATGGACCTACTGCTAAATTACCCAAGCATCAAGGAGAATGCAGGGATCAGTGTTCCGCGCGCCACACGCGCACGCCTTCCCCATATAAAAGATTCGAAGAAAATAACCAAAACAAAGCGTTCACGAACGCCCGTGTAAGATGCAATTTGTTTTAGGCATTTGCTTTAGAAAAGTTACTACTGCTGAGGCCAGCACGTGTGGCGCGTGGAACACCAATCCCTTCATTCTTCTTGATGCTTGGGTAATATAGCAATAGGTCTATTCTTGCACGTACAATCAGCCTTTCACCGAGCAAGACCTTTCTTGTGGCTGTGGTGTAAGTACTTGAGTGTTGTGCACGAGCGTGGAGTGCGTGAAAGCATCTGCAAACGCCCCTCCGCGAGCCCAGAACCTCGTCGCTTCTACGCCGAAGCCTTCTCGAGCAGGACCATGCCTGTGTCACCTCATGCCTTGGGTTAGTAAAGATAGTGGCGCTTCACGCGAAGCCTATCACGGCTTTTTGTCTGGATCTGTACGTAACAGTGGCGTAGGATTATTTATCGCGGTAGCAAATGTCGATTTCTCTCGTGGATTGTGGTGCCACTGTGCGATGTTGGAGTTTCGCGGCATTGAGGGTGGCGGACAGGTTCGGTCCGCATCCTCGCTGGCGTCTGCCCGTCGTCTCCCTCGTGTGGATGCGCTTGGGAGACGGACGAACCGTGGAGATGTCGTCACGTGATCGGTCCGTCCTCGGATCAGTCCGTCGTGTGAATCGGCCATTACCGATTACGGAATGAAAGAGCATCTCGAAGGACTGTGTTGAAAAGTACTGGTACATTACTTTGAACTACAAGTACATAACCTATAATTTACTTCGTACTTCAAGTACTTTTATAGATCTATTTTATCCAATACTGATCATAGCTAAACGTGAATGTGTGAAGAAGCACCTTCATATCAAGCATTTAGTCGAGCTCTCTCTCTCGCGCTTATACCCTTGATAGGACTGGACACATCCCGTAACATGGTATGTAAGCACGATAGAGCGCTACGGTAGGTGGTGGTCGCCGCGTGCGCGCACATATGGCGTGTGCGCTTCGATAAGCTTACAACTGCGAGACGGAAGAGGCCGCATGGTGCGCACACAGAAACCCGCGATTGCAAGTCGAGCTCCTCGGAGGCGATTACGCGAGGTGTTGGACGAGCGGAGCCCAAGGTCCGTCGGCGGGGGCCGCCGTCCAGGGCGGAGTCGAGGCGGACGTCAGATGGGCCCTCGGCCTTGGCGCGTCCTCTGCCGCGCTCGCAGAGGACGTGCAGCCTCGCGATTGCCGATGCCGGCATCATTAGCCTGCGCGGATCGCCAGAGCCTGCCCGAAATGTAAAGAGCTGGATTCGCCGGGCGGGGAAAACCCCGGCCACTTTGCCGGCCATGCATTATACAGAGGCACCTCCTCTCGGCTGCTCGCGGGTAGAGTGGGAGCGCCTGCCGCTCAGGCCATTACCGGCGCTCGGAGCATGGCTGCCGACGAAACGGAGGCGACAACCACGCGGTTCCGATCGGGTTTCGGGCTCCGGGTCGGGTGCACACTTTCGCTCATGCCGGAGCTTCACCTTCTCCCGAGGCCTGTGCACTCCGCCCGGACATCAGGCACATTGACTTGAACGGGCCGCTCTGATTGAACAGGAGGCTGCTGCATTCCATCTTTCTTTGTTCCATCGATTTGTTTGTGGTAATCGAGCGTATTGACCTTTCATGACGGTGAAGGGGAGGACACCGGGACCGTAAGACACATATGCGGAGTCTATAAGCTCGCTCTATCGGAATACATTAGAGTGGCCTATTCACCGAATACTCACGGAGTCATTTCATTCGCGCGATAACTCAAGTTAGGATGCTTGCGTGGCTCTGGAACCACGATACCGTACAACCGTATTCCTTAGCGGCATGCTTGAACTGTACGGAAACGACGCTTGAATGTAGTCTGCTTGCTACAAATTAATGATTGAGTTCAGGCACAAAATATCAATATATTCGGCTTTCAAGTCAGCTATAGCAAAAAAGAGGAACTGTGAGCTCGAAGCACAGCGGATGCCGATAAGAAAAAGGTACATCAAAGGTTGGGGTACCTTCATTCGCTGTTCTCCCCTGCAAATATTACATCGGTAAATCGTTTTATGTACTTCGACCATCTCCGTTTAGATGAGAGATGGAATTATGTATTACAGATGGTTAGCGTTACGTCAGTGTGGTTCCAGGGATATTTTAGATATCGCCTTCGACGTTGCAGGGGCGCTAGACGCGGTGCTCACAATCTACGGTCATCGTTTATTGCTTCCTCACAGTTAGCCTTGCATTCCACCGCAATATTGAACAAAGAGGAGACAAAAGAAAATGGAGACGATAGCGGAGGTGGGCACTTGCAGTGATGAAAGAACGATGACGTTGACCTTGACAGTAGCCTCTAATGTAACATATATGCCCCACGTTGGGTGAATCGGTGTTAGGTAATTTAGTACGAGTGAGCGCAAACAATGTTCAGGACAAAGGCCACAAGCGAAAAGACAGCAAGGGCCTTCACATGTTGTGTCTTCCGTCTTCCTTATGATTGTTACTGTAAATGTTGTTGGTCTGAAAACGGTCGTATTTACTCATCATGATTCAGCCCTTTCATCTATATCCATTTAAAAAGTGAAAATAGATCTGGTAAATTCACAACAAAAAAGGTAAACAGACATAGTTAAAAAAAGAAATTGCTTTCCCCTCTCATACGGTTTTGTTTTGTTTTTTCAAGCGCTAACGAACTGAATACCACATACTATCCTCGCATCGCTGTCGTATCTATATAATAAAAAATAACTTCCCGACTATTAAAAAAAAAAAAATTGGTTTCATCAGTGATTTAAATCGTACGCAACATACCTTATGCGAAATTGCAGCTTGCACAGGCCTCAGAGAGTTTCGTCAGACAGTTACGGTAGGTTGTTTAAACTGTTCGTTCACATTCCATGGCCGGAAGGCGCAAAACACAGCTGTCGCACCATCGCACACGGCCCGTATGCGTATGGTTGACTCCGATGTCTCCACCGTGCCTCGGTACCGACGGCGCTTGCCAGCATTGGAATGGCGACGCTCTCAGTGTTGTCAGGCCACCAAGCAATTTCGCATAAGGTCTTTTGCTCTGGAAATGCAGGGTGTGTTTCTTTAAACGTTGCAGATTTGTTAAAAGAAAAAAAAAAAAACGTGAGAGCTAAAATTAAATTGTCTGTTCAGGTGAGTTATGCGGCCACGGGGACATAATATGATAATGTAGGGGATTAATCTTCACGATAAGTCAGATAATTAACAAAAATGTTTTAATTAACTTTTTAAATACTGAAAATAAACATATATGGTTGCATTTAGAAACTTGCTGAATGTCATCGAAAACCACTGAATAAGTCAATTTCAAAAGGACCTAAAGCACATGGGAAGCGCTGGGATGCGCAAAAGTTACCACTCCTGCAACAGGCGCAAGGCTGGCTGCGCAAAAACGCGGTGAATAAGAAACGGAAACACCGCGCTAGCGCAACAACTTTTGATGCCTTTTTATATGGGACACAGAAAAACAAGCACGCACACCAAACTTTCTTTTTACAATTGACCTTTTTAATAGTTTTTGATGACGCTCAGGCTATTACTAATTGGAACCACGTTTCTTTCACTAATATAAGATTAATAAACATATTTTAGTTCATTATTCGATTTATCGTGACGATGAGACGCCTATAATGTCTCCGCCTGCACTAGCCGCTCTGTGCCTTTAATGACTCTTTTTTTTTAATGAGTATGTTCAATTTAAAATTAAACACCCTGTTGATGTATGTATGAAAAGGACGTGTACTGTAATATATATATATATATAATAAACGAACATTAGCAGATGAATGAACCGTAATTAATCCAATGAATCAAAGAACTAAAGTTTTCAGGAACCCGCAGAAAGCCGAAAAAAGGGCGGAGCCAGGATATGAACTCTGGGCCTCCCAATGTCCGGTCGGGTGTGCTAATCACTACACCACTCCACCTCGGCTCTCTGGCGTTTCCTATCTGTCCTATTAATGCACAAGAAACGAAAGGTATCCAATCGGAGGTGTCCTGGAAACACACGCCGCCGCGTGGAACGCGGTACGACGCTTGGTGTCACGTGGTACGTGCTCGTTTGTGCTCCAGAAATCCTCCCACTGTTTGTCTCGTCCCGTGTACATGTAGTAGTCTTCCTTGTTTATGAGCTTTAGAAACACGGTATCATCATCATCTGCGAGAATCAAGAGCCACGTTATTGAATATACAACACGGGCACTTCACGTCATCGTACGTGGTCTCAGAAGAAAATAAACGAACATTAGCAGATGAATGAACCGTAATTAATCCAATGAATCAAAGAACTAAAGTTTTCAGGAACCCGCAGAAAGCCGAAAAAGGGCGGAGCCAGGATTTTTCCAGACAGCGATGCGAGGATATATGTGGTATTCAGTTCGTTAGCGCGTGAAAAAACAAAACAAAACCGTATGAGAGGGAAAGCAATTTCTTTTTTAACTATCTCTGTTTACCTTTTTTGTTGTGAATTTACCAGATCTATTTTCACTTTTTAATTACGGTTTTGAAATTGACTTATTCAGTGGTTTTCGATGACATTCAGCAAGTTTCTAAATGCAACCATATATGTTTATTTTCAGTATTTAAAAACTTAATTAAATTACGGTCCATTCATCTGCTAATGTTCGTTTATTTCCTCTTCGGAGACCACGTACGATGACATGAAGTGCCCGTGTTGTATATATATATATATATATGTATGTATATATATAAATATATATATATATATATATATATATATATATATATATATATATATATATATATATATATATATATATATATATATATATATATATATATATATATATATATATATACGGGGTCGTCGATATAAATACGGACTTTTTCCAGATTTCGTCTCTCAACAAATACAGTGAAGCTAACCGGCTGTATTGAATTTCTGCGGCCACGTGATTCGACAGCGGACCATCGCATGATGAACAATTCGCGACTTGCTCGAAGAATGAGCAGGGAATACGACCGAAGGGCATGAATACTTGAATCGCTTCGCGCCGGAAAGTCACCTAAGCAAATCGTTGCGTGGCATGGCTACAAGAAAACACAAGTTTACAGTATTGCCAAGGCGTTCATATAATCTGTCAGCCAGAAAGACGTTACGGGAGGTCGAGCAAAGCGCAGAAAACGGTCGATATTCATTTTATCTTTGCCTCTGCGTGTTTATCTGAATATGGTGAATTTTCTTAATTTATCTCGACGACCCTGTATATTAGAAGCTTATACGAGATTTCGAGCGGGGACAGCCTTTCCATAGCCTTCTTACTATTTCACCTCCGTCTCGTTCCCGGTTGTTCTTCTCCGATCGAGTCACAAGCTTAGAGCAGCAGTTGTAGATCGCTTCGGCGCGCAGGGTCTTCCCCCGCTTCCCAACAGCGTAATCAATACACAAGCGGACGCCAAAGCGGAACAAGAATTTCAGAGCTGCCCTTTCAACGAACAAGAGGAGTTCCCCGCACGAGGTCCTATCGCCTCCGTACGACCCTTCCCACGTTCACTACGTCACAAACGGCAATTAAGTATAATTACGAGACGCAATACTCATCCGCGTAGATGCTGCTGAAAAGTCAAGGCCGACGCGCGGTCGGCCGAACTCCGCCGCCTCGGCGGAAGCGGTAGTGGCATATATTTGCCCGCCGTCTCGGTACCACTTCGAAACGGACCGCAGCGCGAAGGCTGCGAATCACGAGGGCCAGTCGCACGCCGGGACCGCGCCCCGTCATGCGGGATCAGTCGCAGATAGCGGTAAACCGAGCATGAGATCCCGTGGTGCGCTCCCAGCGCTTGATTGGTCCAGGTTCCTGGTTACGTCGGCCGCGGTTCGCATCGAGGCGAAAGAGATGTTAGCCTCGCGCAAGTGGTCGCCCGAGTTGAATGAAGGCGGAAGGTCGTCGTTCACGACTTTCACGACGATGAAGCAGCCGAGGAGGCGCCCCATGCCGTCTCGAAGGCGAGACTTCTTTAAACTCTGCCCCCCCCCCCCCCCCAACCCTTCTTTTCACCGCTGACGTCCTTGGCCATTTGACGAGATAACCACGGCGCGGCCCGGAAGATGTGTTCTTGCCGCAAATAGCGCCCTCGCTTGTTCGCGTGTCAGTTACAGCACGAGCTTGCGCCAGGATGTGTTCCTGCCACCATCGTTCTGCCCAAGAAGCAATCCGAAAGGAGGTCTCTTGGGCAACCCGAGCGTTCGTTTGAAAGGACTGCTACGCTGATCGTGACAGACGGTTGCGGAAGATCGTAGACACCCGCGAACGCTTTCGCTCAAAGACTTGCAGAAAAGAGCTTCGGTGGAGGAGGCCCGATGTCTGGTTTGGCTTTGGGGGAAATGACGTGGCTTTTGAGTGGGCTCAACGCTTGAATGGTGCTTTGAAATGGGCTCCCCGTGGCCTGCTGAATGACAAATCCCTACGATAAAAAAATAATAAATAATAATAAAAAATAAAATGGATTCTGCCAAAGGCATTATTAGTTACGATTGATGCCACGGGGAGGGCAAGACGTCAGTTACGTAGCTTTTCCAATCCCTCGTCCCGTGTCGCTCGCCTCTTCCTCACCCTCCTCGCCAATTTCCCCTTTCAAACATGAACCACACGTGTCCACTTAATGGTACATGGTTACATCTACGAACTTAGTTGCACCAGGTTCTATCTTCTGTTCATGATCGCGGTAGCTGACTGCGCCTGCTGCTTTTTATTTGGTCGTGTAAAAATAAATTCAAGAAATTGTTTTTTTAGACCCCGTTACCATCGTGCCAGTGGATACCAGCGTTCTAACGATGCGCGTAACTTCACTCAGCTTGAGAAATGTGTTTTGCATCGAAAGACATTTAAATGCTTACAAATTCTGTCAGCGATTATTTTGTGCACGCCTGTGTGAAATCTTTTGTGTAGCGTTCACAGCCAGACAAGTTCACAATACGGCTGCGGGTGTTCTTGGTATGCATCGCAACCAACATTGAACCATGCAGTTGAGTTTGACTAGGGGTGTTTGATGAAGATGTGTCATGTCCAGCGTCGGATCAACTCAATTGGACTGGGTAGGGGCACACCTGGCACGACTGTCGAAGTCATCAGATTTGAAGGGAACGAAACACCACTTCGATGAGGTCCGCTGACTGCTGCAACAAAGAACTGAAATCCATCGTTTGAGCAGCTCGGTGGCTCTCGAAAATCTTATCGAGCCGCTTATATTGGCTCACGTTACTGCGAAGTTCAGGACGTAATCCAACAGGGGCGTGCCGGTGAACGAAACTCGCCGCGGAAGGTTTCTGCAGCCGTTCACACTGCAAAGCCCCGATCTCGGCAGCGCCACACACACACAATTACTCGCGCGCCACCGCTCGCCCGTCAGACGGTGGTTCGATGTCGCCGGAGAAACATCCGCGGCTATGGAGGGTTCCGGAAGAGCTCCAGGGGTTTAAAACACGGGTCAGCGCCGGTATCTCCATTTCAGGAATTGCTATCGAGTGTACTGCATGCCACGCGTTAAGCCAGTCGTTAAACTAACCGATGAAGAGCGCTACGCGTCAGTGCCAGAGGAATCGGACTGAAAGCACACTTTTCGTGTAACACAATTTCCCAGCAACTTGTTATGCATTTTTTTTTTTTTTTATAGCTATGTTTTTGCTTTCAATAACGGCAATATGCCTTATTCTGCGAGGGATATAAAAAAAATGAAAAAGAAAAACACGAAAAATTAGAAACCTAGATCCTTGAACTCGATCTGCATTTAACGCAATAAACGCATATGGCAAAATGACAAAGGGATATATGTCTTTCTTAAGACCCGTTCACACACTTACGACCGACTCCGACCGACTGAGACAAGACCTTTTTTTAAAGCTCTTGTTACTGCTTACAACCGCTTCCTCACCAGCAAATCAGGTCGTAAGGCGTCCCAAGAGGGTTGCAAATGAAAACCGGTCTTGTCTCAGTCGGTCGGAGTCGGTCGCAACTGCACTCTAAAAAAAAAGCCCGTGCGTCTGCTTTCCCGCACAACACTCGGAGAGCCAATCACCGCAACTTGCGGAGGCAGCTCAGCCAATGACGATGCCGAAACATATGTTTAGACCAAAAAACGCAGTCTGAGTTGTGACATTAAGCAATGCAAGCGTGACGTTTTGCATTGCTTAATGTCACAACTGAGTCTGCGTTTTTTGGTCTAAACATATGTTTTCGCATCGTCATTCGCTGAGCTGTCTCCGTAGGTTGCAGTGATTGACTCTCTGAGTGTTGTGCAGGAAAGCAGACGCACATTTTTTTAGAGTGTGTGTGAACAGGCCTTTAGACTTATGGCAATTGCTTTGATACTCTAAATGCTGATGTAAAACTTCTACTCAAAGAACTATATTACGTGTACCTTCCGGAACGGCACAAAGAAAGCCGCCAATCATTGCAATTCACGGAAGGAGACCAGCCAATGACAGGGCACAAATCACGCTTTGACTCGATCTGCGCACATTCTGAACACATCAAAGTCGTGCTCGGTGACTCAACGCAGTTCGCTGTTGTGGTTCCAAACGTGATTCCTGTTCGATTTTCTGGCTGGTTCGCGTCTGAAGCTCACAATATTTGGCTCTTCATGAGCAACGAGAGAAAACGAACGCGCCCGTTTTGCTCGTATATAAAGGACGCCAAATTTTGGAGTAGATAAAAGTGCCCCTTGAAATGTTGCTGCACGGGACAAGGTGGAAATAAATTAAGAACTAGTGCGATTTTTAAAAAAAAATCACTTATCCTCTTTTTTTATATTTGCCTTTGGAACTAACAACGTAATATTTTAAATGGCACAGTGTACGCGTGGATGGTTGAGGACAGTAACATTATTTTATAAGTAATTGAAGAGAACTTTCAACGCGTCACCATCAGCTTCAGGAACGCAGCGCATTTTTATGATCGCTCTGCAGCCCAGGTGATTGCGGCCGATAGGAAGGCCGAAGAAGGAACCGGGAAGGAAGTGGGGCGTAAGCATAGGAAGCGACACCCTGGCCTTTTGTTAAATTCTAGTGACATTCGAGCTTCAGACTTATTTATGTTATTACCTCATTAGTGGTTCGGGCTAATCGGGGAACAATTAAGGAGTAGCCACGAAGTATTAGCGCATATTATTTTAATTCGACCAGGCAAAACCAGCTCAACGTCCGGTGGCAACAGTGTGTTGAAAACGCGCGAGCAGTGACATCACCACAGGTAAGCATTTTGTGACTGGCAGTCGGAAAAAGCTGTCAGAATTTTCTTTTTTATGCATGGTAATTAACGTCCATTGCTCCGTAAACCATCGGTCCGTCTTTCAAGAAATCGTTCTTATTAGGCGAGGAAGATGAAAAATACAGAAAAATATCTTGCAAATGTTCCAGAAACAAAGGAGAGAAAAGAAAAAAGACTCGACCGCGCCCGCTTGTTGGCGGCGGAACCAGCCAAAACCGCCGGCGCACATGCGCTGTAGCGCTACTAGCGCATTGATCTCCCCTTACAAAAAAATATGTTGTTTTTTGTTGAAAGGCTGCTGAAAAAGCCGTTTACAACTCCCTGTAACGCCGAATTAGAGCGCAGCTCTTGAGGAGGAGGGGGAGGCACGGGGGGGGGGTCACTTGACCAGGGAAGTCACATGACCTCGGGGGAGGTCACATGGCCTGGTAGCACGTGGCCTGGGGGTCGGGGTCACGTGACTTGGGGGTCACATGACCTCGGGGGTCACGTGACCTTGCAATTACGCCGACGCCACTCAAGTCGGAAACGGGCGCCTAATAGCTGCGCTCTAAAAAGTAATCAGAGGATATAAAATGTCAAAAGCTTTTCGTCTGACTCTCTCGCTTTTCTGTTGTCTTTCTTTTGAATATTGGCCCAATTTGTAATAAAAAAAAGTCAACAGACTTTCTGCTCACCTCCAAGATGCCTTTTCTGCAACTTTTCAGCTAAAAAGTACAGCCGTTTAGAAAAAAAAAATGTTTTACAGCTTAGCTATTCATTCAACAAAGTTTTTGATGCTTACTGTGGCTTTCCATTCTGTTCCAAATTGGCCGCAGCAAAATAACGTAAAAAAACACGATTTGTTTTCTTCTTTATTTTGAATTTCGTTGTGGAAGACCTTCAGAACGACACCCCTGTGAGACTTAGAACGGCTGTCAACGTTCGACTGTCCCTCTGAGGCCACTAGGACCTTTCTTTTCAGGTGTCCCTCCCGTACACACTTGTATTTATATGTAAGGTTTGATTAATAAGTCACATTTAGTATTCTCGAAACTTCTGCTCTCGGGGAAAACTTTTTGAGGCAGTTCAGCAACAACGAAAACATGTTTGGGTGCCTCAATGATGTGCATACATGTAAAATGAGTCGTGCAACAATTTCTGTACTCTCAATAAATACCTCTAAGTAATCACTGGCGTTGATAACTTGCAGAAATATGAATTTGTTTACCCTTCCGCGGAATGGCAGACGCAGAAAGAAGAAACGAAATAAGCAGCTTTCCCTTCATCTACTCGCATATAGAGCAGGCGGTCACGTGATCGGACGCTAATTATATACTGTCAGTGTTTATCTTAATCATGCGCTGGGGTCGGCAAAGCATAGAGAGTGGGCTGAGCTTCAAATATTGATTTTCATGATCCCGAGCACTCGACTCGGGATCATGAAAATCGCGTGCGTCACGGTATCGCGTGATCCTTGGTGCGAACTCGTGATGTCATGTTACGTCATGGTGACAAATACGCTGATAAATGTAGTGGCGTTATTAATTTAAATCGACTTCACGCAGTGGGTCACGGGACGTCAAGGCGTCAGGTGGGGTGACATTACTTGACAGCATGTCTTGACACCATGACATCACGTGACTACGTGACACATGATTAATAATAGTGCCAATACAAAAGCGCCACAAAAAAACCCACAACTTCTCATACAATGCAAATTGGTATATGACACTTTGATCACTGCATAGAAATACAGCTGCCAATTTTTCATTATCAAATATTCATTTTGTGATACTGACAAAAAACAAATACCTTGAACCATTTTGTACCGGCTACCGTTATATTTTCTTCGGGTTCAGTTCCAAAATAGCGGCGAAGATTTCGGATTGGTTCAGTTCCGGTTCGACTCTCTGGTAGAGAGGTGATATTCAGACGGGAGGAGCAACAATGGAGGTGACGAAGTTTGACCTCCGCCGCGCATTATGCGGCGATTCTACCGAGTGGGCATGCAAGCAGTACGTTAGAAGGGCGGAGTTAATTCAACTTGCACCGGACATTCCAATTGGCGCTTCCATTGATTGCTGGCATCGTCCGGTTTCCCATAGCGAATTTGGTAAGCTTTCACAATTCATTTCTTTTCCTCTGATCTTTAAAGTGTGTTTGTAATGTACTGTTTTGTCACCTAGCGAAGGTTTGTCGGGGATGCAATTTCAATTAACTTGACAAGAACTTAATGGAGCAATGATTTGTCGACCGTCCTGGATTCCGTTCGCGCAATTAGAAATTAAGTGGGCGAGCTGATCTGCTACTCCGATTTTTCTGGAGGTTCGCTCAGCCTGGAAAAATGAGTTCGTAGCCTTCATAACTCCCTGAACCCGTCGACTGAATGGATTCTAAGGAGGCAGTCATGGTCATGACAAAGGCTTGCTCATGAAAGGATCGGCGTCAAGTTGAGATCATTGTGCTCTTGGATTGCGAGGAGCCCCTTCTGGTAACTGAAGAAATCGCGAAGCGGAGGAAGTTTGTCGCGCCCGCTACGATATCCATTGGCTGCTTTGCGAAGCTATGACTTCATAAACCTTATGCGCTGTCCATTGGTGCGTTAAGGCACATTCACACTTGCGTTTGACTCCGACCGACTGAGGCAAGACCGGTTTTGAGGCCTCTTGTGACCAGTGTTGCCGAATCATGGGAAATTTCCCGTATTGTGTGAAATTTTCCGTATTATGGGAAATTTCCCATATTCTGGGAAAAAGCATGACAGATAGGGAAAAAGGGAAACCAGAATTTAAACACACAGAAAACGTGGGAAATATTTTTTAACAGAAAACTGAACCAAAATTTCGTAATTTTCTTATCTACATCGAACAAGAGAAAGGAAGTGGCACTAGCTACTCAGACAGTTCTCTGTTTTGTAGAGCCAATCTAATTCATCACGACTTACATTATGTGTGTACTGCAAGCCTGCCGGTACAGTACTGCCGGTTCGTGCGCTTTCCTCACCGCTAGCTACGCACACACGTCTTGTCAGTGCGATAGATCATGGATTGCACAGTGGGTGCGGTCCCTTTCACAACACGAAAACGAGCAAGCGATTTTAGTTTAGTGTGGTTAATGGCCCGCTTGCCTTCATTTAGTTCCCCTGGTTCGTTTAACCAATGTATAGCGCGGAAAAGAAGGGGAGGGGAGACCAGTTTGCCGAATGTCAACTTCTACATTTCGTAATTTATGCGATGCAAACTTCTACAATACAAAAACATGGGCAGGTGTTGCTGCACTTAAATATACTTGGTGTCATGCGTATGTTAAAAACAACTTCTGTAACTAAAATGGTGTTGTGGTGAAAAAAAGGGAATTTTCGCCGCTCAACGAGGGAGAAACCGAAGTGGCAGTGTGGCAACACTGCTTGTGAGTGCTTAGGACTAGGGGTGTCGCGAACCGGCCGAGGTTCGAGTTCGACCAGGTTCGACTTTTTCGAACTTTTAGTGGAAATTTCGACGAACCTCGTTTTGCGGTTCGACTCGTTTACGCATGCGTGAAAGGCTGGCCAGTAGGCTTCGGATTGGATGGTGATGGCTAAGGGGTGAATTAAGGGCACCGCTGATTGGTTATTTCTAGGGCTGGGCGTCGATTAAACATTTTAACCCGATTAATCGCCACCCTTTAATCGATTAATTAATCGATTAATCGGTTGTGTTGATTTTTATAATATATTAAAAAGAATGCAACAACTTGGCTTGCCTTTGAAGACTTATTTTACACTCTGGTACACGGCGCAAATGACGTTTACAATTGATGATACATATAGTTCAACTTAGAGCCACTAAATGAGCTGCGCTTAGGGTATCGGCACTCCGTTCCCCGGCATTGTTGTGGGCGCCGGTATTTAGGCTCGTAGGCAGAGCAGACGCAACAGCCGATCGTCATGATTCAAAAGTGCGTCTTCCTCAGCATTAGATTCGGTGCTAGGAAGGTCACGCAATATTGATTTGCTGTGTCACTAACTGTTTAAACATTTGTGCATGGCGGAAAGGCGTTTCCTGTGATTTCAGATAAAGCTTCAGATAACTGGCAACCATGATTTTAAGACAACATATGGCCAAGTGTCGTTACGTTTAGTTTGAGCAGGACGACCTGCCAAACTTTTTGTTTGGGCAGGTCGTCCAGGATAGTGCCGTGCGTGCGTCCAATCGACCTCTCTTTGGGTACCGATTAAAAAACCGATTAACCGATTAAAAAAATTGATCGCGATTAAAGCCTTCATTGATTAATCGGAAGGTTAATCGATCAATTGCCCAGCCCTAGTTATTTCAGTTAATACATTACAAAAAAATTAAGTTATTAACTTCTTCAGTGATTATAGAATTGGGTTCTTTTAATTGCAAATGTTCATAAAATAAAATAACCCTTTGCATAAAAAAACATTCTCCAAACCTAGACATGCTTGTATAAAGGTCTGGCCACACTGTCCACAAGTCGAACCGGTCGAATCTGGTGAAAAGTTTCGAAGGTTCGTCGAACCGGTTCGACCCAGTCGAACCCCGAAAGTTCGACCTAAAAATCCGGTTCGACAAAAGTTCGCGACACCCTACTTACGACCAGCTACGCAGTAATGCAGCCGGTCATAAGACGTGACAAGACGCTTAAAAAACGGTCTTGTCTACGTCAGTCGTAGTTAAACGCAAGTGTGTTTGAACAGGCCTTCATGATCCGACGCGTAACGTTGTGAGATCACGTGGGGACCCACCTTCCGTCATTCAGGAGCCAGCCGTGCGTGCCGACGGTCGCCCAGGATACCGCAGGCTCCCTTGAGTCCTCCTTAGTCCAGCTGTATTCGCTCACTTTCACCTTCTCCTCGGGGCACCGAGCAAAGTTGTCGGTATGCGGATCGCGCGGTCCGGGGTTCGATTCTTACTGAGCCACTTGGTAAACCTCTCTTGTTACGATTAGTCATTCCTAGCTGTAATAACGTGATGAGGCATGAACAGTTATGTCTTCTAAAAGCTTCTGTATGTCTCCTATGGACTCTATATGCTTTATGTTGCCTTTGCCTGATTGTAACGCTTTTTCGCCACACCCGAGCTTAACGCTTTTCGTATGAAATCCCGCCCATGAGCATATTTTATGTTAGAACAACGTTTTGGAACCATTGTCGCCAGAACACCGACGCAAAATATCTGTGTTCTGTGCAGCAAAAAACGACGAAGTTCCTGAGCCTCTCTACGGGAGGGTGTATATTGCATAAGACGAAGTCCGAGAGATAACTATAGGGCCAACAGCGTTCTACCTTTCCACCACGCGCCAAGGTTTTTTCGGCGAATAAATCAGCTCCGGCCGCTGCTCGATGCAGCCCGCAGGACATCGTGGCGAGCCGCTCCATCAGCTCTCGCTGCGCACTCCAGGGACGAAAGTTACTCTCTTTCTGAAGGAACATATAGGTTACAAGATCGTGCTTACCTTTATAGAGGAATATACAAGACTATTTTTTCAAGGGTGTGGTATCGGGGGGACGGGTGAGGTTTCCGACATTATTTCTGGGAAACAATCACAGCACCACTGCATCCACGCTCGTATGGCGCATATGTATCATTGGCGGTTACTCGCTGGATGAATGCACAGTACGGTCCAACCCTTCAGAACCTGCGATGCCTTCGGTGTGCCACCCAGGACTATGCCACCTGGCCGCGGCATCTCACCCAACGCCAGGGGAGACAAAGGACTAGTGAATTAGGCGGGTTCAAATATTGCTGTAATTACCATTGCAAGTAACTATCATGTTCTGTGCGTAACAACCAAAAAATTCCTATTACTGGCCTACATCTCTCTCTCTCTCTCTCTCTCTCTCTCTTTCGATATATATATATATACTATCTCACCAATTTGCAGCCGTGGCTGGGGAGTTTCCGTGTTTTTCTTTGGTGCATGGTTCTCCTATTATTCGAAAACTCGAATACCAGGAGTCCGAAAGTCGAATAGATTTATTCAGTCAATCACTATTCGATTCAAATTCGAATCTTCGCTCACTCATATTGACTGATTCCCTCATTTCGTGGGCAATTAAAAGGCTATCAGAACGAAGGCGATTAGAGAATTGGCAACCCAGCTCGCGATCTCGACTCTCTCTCTGCCCGTGCCCGCTGGCGTGCGCTGCTTCGCCGCTTCTCTAAGGACTTCGTTCCGAAGGTCCCCGAATCGCCCGTCAAGGTAGAATTCCCAGAAAGTCGAGTGTCCTGTCATCGCGCTGTCAGCGAACCAAGGGGCTCGCATCATCTGCATAATATTTGCTGACGGCGACCGCGTCCCGCTTCCGGACACCGGAAGTCCCGAAGCCGTCCTTCAAGAGGACCAAGCGGCCGTACTTGGAAGGCATTACGTCAAAGCCGCCTCCGAAAATAAATGGACGCGGCTGACCCGGTTGACCACGGATTCAGCGGAAACGCCCCCAAAGGATGTGTAAAGCTCAGCATCCTGGAGCAAAAAAAAAAAAAAAAGACGCTCGCACAAAATTTTTGCGCAAGGATGGAGAACCCGGCTTGGAATGGAAGTAGTGCGTGTACTCTAGGAACTGAGAGAATGAGAGCGGTAGAGCTTGTCTTTCGAACGCCCGACCTCCAGCTCGAGCTCGTTTTTTCCTTCTCTGGTTACGCGTGCATGCTCGAAGCTATCGAGACTCCGGAGCGAAAGTACGAGGCTCTCGCTAGAGGAGGGACAACTCAAGGTTCGCCGTTCTCATCCTTTTTGTATAAGAGTGCCTAAACGAAGTCAGACTACCTTACCATATGTCAATATGGCCGGTGCAACTCTACTTGAAATCCAGGGTCTTTAAAGTGCCTTATGCAGTAGTGATTATACGCGTTTTGTGTAATATCAAGGAAACTGAGTGTATCCGCTCTTCGATACTCACTCCTTCCCATGGGGATATTCTAATGTGTGGAATTATTGACCAGGGTTCACATCCCGGAAAGAACAGCGACGGTGTTTACGAAGGCAGGAATCAGCAATTTGTGCGTCTCTGCAGAACGTTCAAAAACCTCATCTATGCGCGAAAACAACTAAGAGCTTTATAAAAGAGTTCTTTAATCCACTCTTGCATTTTTAACAATGACCTTTACATTTTTTAAAAGAGTCTCTTTTCGTACGATTGAGTTTTTATGCTCCTTTTTAAATGTATTATTTTCATTATTATTATTATTATTATTATTATTATTATTATTATTATTATTATTATTATTATTATTATTATTATTATTATTATTAATGTTATGAACGTCATCGTTGTGGCCGTCGCCGTCGCGATGATGATGATGATGTTATAGAGTTGAGTGTTTTCCGCCGAAATTTCAGCTTTATTCGGGGCACGCTTCTGCTGTTCAAGAATATAACTGAATCCGGTTGCGTTCCTCATCACTTAAACATCCTAGTTTTACACCCCTTTTGAAGGGAAGCCATCGCAGTAAGTGTATAATTATGTTTAATGAATGAAAAGGTGGACAGCATCTTGAAGGCCATTCAAGGAAATGTATGTTACAACATCAGATTCAGATTTCATTTAAACGCTTTCAATGCCCAACTTTCGAATTTTTTGTTTCGTGTGACAATAGCACTCAGTCACAGTTCGAACTGTGAGTTAAAAAATACATTCACCCTGTCTCCCGGAACTTGCGTAAGGTTTTAAGGTATCTCGTTACAAATTGCTACACTCGTTATGGTAAAAAAAATCCGTTCATTTTTGTTACAGATATTTTTAATTCTTGTCGATATCATCTCATAATCAGCATCACTTTCGTCTTGTATATCATCACATAATCACCATCACTAAACGCGACACCGCGGGTCTCCATACGGTACGGGTTGTTTCCTTTCTGCGGTGCCGCGGCTCTCCTGAGCCAATAAATATGGTTTATTATTATTATTATTATTATTATTATTATTATTATTATTATTATTATTATTATTATTATTATTATTATTATTATTTTTGCCCAAGATACTCTTTAATAAAAATCTTACTGATTCCAACCGTGAACGTTTCTGGATGGCAAGGATGAAAGGCAGAAAAAATCACTACAAGTTCATATGGGTTAAAATGGGCAAAGCTATGCAAGAAAACATGACAGCTAAGTTTTTCTACGAATCACCTTAGTGGGTGATATCGGAAACATTTTTAAACTATGACTACATCATTTTCACAGTGTAGCAACTTTTTGGATTTTCAAAATTTCCTGGACAACAAAAATGAAGGAACTTTCATATTTTTACGGGGGAACTCTCGGAGTCTCCGCAAATACTAGGATCATTTTCAAATAATCACTCGGGATAGGATGATTCATGTCTATGCATTTATTTTTACAGAAATCTCCCAAGTCCATGCTATGTCATACACACTTGAAGTCTACAAAGCCTTTTCTTTTTATATACGATCTAAGCGCAGTGGTGATGGCATTGCGGCTTATGTTCATCAATCATGACAAGTCTGTCGCATGGACTTGGTATTTTCTCACACCGAGGTATGCAATCTTTTCTATCTCCCTCCTTTGTTTCTATAGACCTCCCGCGGAAAGTGCAAGAATGTTTCTTGGTGAGCTGGAGGCAACTCTCTCTGCTTTTTCCTCTATGCAGCATCTTTGTTTAGCAGGCTACTTTAATATCGATATATTGAACACAACGTCCCCTATCTTATGTGACTACGTGAATATTTTATCTAATGCTGATTTGGAATGTATAATTTCTTCGCCAACTCAAAACGAGTTTATTGGAACAAATTTAATCTCATCGTGCATTGATCATATTTGCATACAAATGCCAAATGCTCGTGTTGAACCTGCTGTGATCCTTGAACAGTTAGCCGATCATTACTTTGGGGGATGTCGACTAACACAAAGTTCCGCGCTCAGCCCTGACTGTAGAGTTTCAAGGCAAGTTCAGATTATTGACATTGTTTTGTTCGACAAATTGGTTGCTTCGCCTGATTGGGAAGGATTTCTAGGTTCAGTCACTACTACCAGCGTATATTCATTTTGTGCAGGTTTTTAACCATTTCACTGAAGCTGCTAAACGAAGTTATTTTGAAAAAGCGTAGACCTCATCATCCATGGCTCAGATTTATTATCCTTAAGCTTATAAAAGAAAAGGACCTTCTGCGGTGTTGATGTCGAAAGTCCCGCAATAACAACGAGCTGCGAAGTGAGTTTAGGCAGGTTATAAATAAAGTAATGACGTAGTATTTCGCTCTGCAGAGCGCCAATATTTGAAATCAAATTTTCAGGAATCAAGGTTTAGCTCGGCCGAAACCTGGTCACTAATTAATCACTTCCGAGGCACAGCTGCTGAACATTTCATTGATCAAGTTCTTGAAAGAAATTTTGGTTCACTTACATCATCACTAGCAGACAACTTCAACAACTTCTTCGCTAAATATTCTGGAATATCTAAGGACCATATGAAAAACTTGTGCACTTTGCATTCTGCATCCTTAAAGACAGCTTTTCTTCCATCTTCAAATGATATTGATCTCCATTCTTTGCTGTTTAGTTTCAAAGCAAGCAAGTCAGCCGGTGCTCATGGCATTCCAGCTGATCTGCAGCGGTATTTTGTACGAATTAAGAATATTCTTCTAGGCATGCTGAATCACTTTATTACTTTTGGTCACATACGTGATGATCTAAAAATCGCCATCGCAAACCACTTTTCAAAAGAGACGCACGATCTAAAATCGAGAATTATCGTCCTATGTCCATATTATCAATTTTAAACCAAATCCTTAAAAATCAATGTATAATTTTTTTTTGTATATGCATGAAATGTTCTTATCCAGGCAGTACGGTTTCATAGCTGGAAAAGGCACACAATCGGCCCTTTATGACCTCTCTGATTACTTATATTCAACATTTGATAACAATATGTTCGCATGCGCGCTTTTTCTTGACGTTTCTAAGGCTTTCGAGACAGTTAGCCACCCATTGCTTCTAAGGAAATTACATTGCCTTGGTTTTCGCAAACCTTTTTATTCTTTGCTAGAAAACTTTCTCATCTCAACTTGTATTTATGGGGGTTTCAGAAGCCTCTTCTTTCACTAAAGGCGGGGGTGCCTCAGGGTTCGGTTTTATCACCTCTACTTTTCAATATTTTTTCTCATGACATGGCCACTGTTCTAAACCCAGGGATCCTGGGTTCAATCCCCACCGCTGACCGTTTCGATCTGGATGAGCATGGTACCGGCGTGCGGTCGTGTATCACTACTGCGTGGTGCGCGTTGAAGACCCCAGGTTAGCGGTCGTACTGCACTGACTAAATTGCTCATCTACAGCGAGTGAGTCGTCGCAACTCTGAAATGGATGACCGACTACACGCTGTATAAATATGCACACAACCCCAATTATATATTATTAAAGATCTACCAATATGCCGACGAGACCCTCCTTGTCTCGTGTCACATTAACCTTCATGATTCGGTCAATATGCTCAAAAAGAACGCAACTTATACAATGGATCGGCTTGACAACATGCTAGACATAAACAGGTCCAAAACAAAGCTGGCTTGCTTTCATGACCCTCTCAGAAGCCACACTGGTAACAACAGTTTCGTTCTTCACCCCTCTGTTTGTGGTTCCTGTAACCGCGCTAATATCACGCTAAATATTTGGGCATTTATTTTGATTTCGATATGTCATGGAACTCTCACCTGTCATACATATGTAGCAAACTGAGAACGGTATCCTGTATGCTTTATAACACTAGAGTGTTTATTCCAGTTGGCGTACGGCTGTTAAACCCTCATGCGCGAGCTTACAGTCTCCTTCGCTACGGCATAACCGTTTTGGAAATTGTTCTGGTCGCTGGCAGGTCAAAGTTAACACTGTACTTAATTAAGGGAATACTTACTAGCGTCGTATATTATTCCCATTTATCTACCAATGACGATGTTTTAAAACTGTCCAATTTATCAAACCTCCGTTCACTTTATGTGAGACCGTTGTAATTCGCAGGTTTTGGAATAACGATTTGAAAGCACCACTACTTCCATCTCGCATATTGCGACGCACAGCTCGTTTGGTTGTACCAGGTTGCTCAACTCGCTATAGCAAATGCAGGCGCGACTACCATGTACCAGGTATATTCAACGCTCTCCCGGATTCAATGCTGGATATTACTTCACGGAAAACACTCAAGAACAAACTCAAATGTATTGACGTCGGTATCAGTTAGTTCCTTATCCCAGTATGTGCATGGAGAATTTGAAGGGATATTTCTTTCCTAGTTTAGCTTACGTATTTTGTCTCGTATTTTTTTCTTATTTTTTACATTATTGTAGTCACATTTTTAATAATTTCTTCAAATACTCCATTCACACGGCCAGCATAAAGCTACCTTTAACATAGGTCCCTTGCATTCGGCGAATCAGCCCGTGCTCTTGAGTCGCGAGAGCACATGCCACGCGCGGAAGATCATGAATTCATTGGCTGCAGATAATAAAGGTCCCTTAGCTAAAGGTACCTTTACGGTCGTGTGGATGGGGTGTTACTCTGTGTTAGTGCTACTATATGCACTTTTCTGTTTCTATATTGCATTTTTTTGCTCCGGCGTTTTGCTTTCCCCAAATATGTCTGATGACAGTTCCTAAACATTCATTTTCTGCATATTCTATTTTTCCTTTTTTTTTTCTGTTTCACATATTTTGTCCAAAATATGTTTGTGTACAGTTAGTATTGTTTTATGTGTATTTTAGTTTTCAGTGTGGTCTTGTTAACAAGTCTTCTGCCATTTTCCCCCCTCTGTTTGCTTTTACTCCTTCTCTCCTTGTTATTTTCTTTTCTCTTTCTTTCTTCGGTGTCTTTTTTTTCCCTCAGTGAATTTTTTAGCTTGTTTTTTACTTTTTTCTCTAAGATTGATGACGTGTATATATATTTATCTGTGCTCATTTTCTCTTGCTTTTTCCTTTTTTTCTTCTTTTTTTCACTTTATCATTTATCTGAAGATTTCTTTTTTTGCTTGTGGTGTTATCACACAAGCATATTTTTGGCTTTGATATACCCATAATCATATAACTCACTGTGCTCCGATGGGTAAAATAAATATTAGTAATATTATTATTATTATTATTATTGCTGCGAAGATGGCGACAAAAAGGCCTCCTGCACACGCACTCCATACATCGATGACGGGACAATAGTGACATGTCGAGATGCGAGACGCCTTCATGGAGCAAGAGGCTTCAGCTCGTTCAAACCCATTCTTTTCGAGGAAGGAAAAAGCAAAAACGAAACCCAACTGTCGTTTAAAACAAAAAAAAACGAAACAAAAAAGAAGTCAATACACCAGGGCCAAATGTAGGCCAATGCCTCCTAAGACCAAAACGCCGAGCGCAGTGGCTCGGCACTCACGTTCCGAGAGATGCTGAAATTCAGGATCCAAGGGGCTTGCCGAGCTGGCCGGACAAGACATAGTATCGCCATCTATGAAGCGCAAGAGCAACGAGGCGACAGGTTCTTCGCAGACAGTACCTTCTGTGCACACCAGATGGAAGGGTAGAAAAGTGTGTATCGAAGGAGCCTAGACTTAGTGAGGGTGCAAGCAAACTATGGAGGGCGTTTGCAATTTAATGGCTGACGTCTCCTGCGCCGATGGGTCTCAAGTGCTCATGCGTTGCGGCGTCGCGTGGTGAGAAAGAAAGCGGGCGGAGATGCGCAGTCGTCTGCAAGCGAGACCCTTTCTTTACCTCCTGCAGCTTGTGGCGCAAACACGGTGCGTAAAGCACGTGAGCCTCGATCGAACAGTGGGAAATACTCTGAAATCTAGGCGCACTAGCTCTTTCGTATCTTGTGCTGGAATGGGAAGAGGCGACTGAAGTCCGCCGATCTGGTTTCGTTTTCGAACTTGAAACGAAGCTTGCTTTGCGGGAATCCAATCGGCGGCTATAGCATGTGACCTAACCGCATGCTTAGGATGACCGCAACGTGCATGAAAGCGTACCTCGCGGAGAATGAGATCTGCGAGGCTAAAAAGATGTTACGTGGCGTCCTGCGGCGCGTCTTTCCGACGCGTCATGTCCGAAAAATTGCGCACATTTTGGTGACGCGTGACCAACTGCACACGCAAATGAGTGCGTCCACGTGATCCGACCGCCGCGTTTTACTCTACGCAGCCTCTTTACCGAATTCGAAAATCTGGTGCAACGTAAATAAAGAATTTGGAAAAAAGAAAAGAAAGAAAGCGACTCGGATTTTACGCAGGAGAAGCGAAAGACCTAAGGGCCCCGGGTGAGGGATGGCCTAGCGACGCCACTGTTCCTCCCTCTTCGATAATACCAGTTCGGAGCAGGGCCTGTAATGCGCATTTTCGCCACACTTTGAGGACACCTGACGTTTCGTGGTAGTGGTACGGTGGCTAGAAAGGGAAGTGCGACGGGCGCCGTATATGTAAAGAGGGGACGAGGCGCGATGAAATTTTTGGGGACCACTGACTCGCCTGCTTGCTGCAGCGCCCCAAGCGGTCTCCAAAATTTTCATAGCGCATTTTTTATCTCGAAATATTTATCGCGGAATTCTGTTGCACGACTCATTTAACAGGTGAAATGTGCGCAATTCATGTAGTTGAGAGAAGAAAAAAAACATTCATATACTTTGAATACCAAAGGCACATGCTAGCACTTCGACATTCAATAATGCGGAAACCTGAGTCAAAAGGTAAAGTTATGTGACCTTCCAACACACGCGCTGCGGGCAGAGCGTAGGTTCTAAACGTAAGTGGAAAGCAGATTTTTTTTTTCCGGTTTCCGTTGAATAACTGAATAACAGAACTTCAGTACGTGCCGTTTTCTCCATATCTCTCTCTCTCTCTCTCTCTCTTCTTTCTCCCCCCCCCCCCCCGAAAAAAAAAAAAGAAGAGCGGTTTGTATTTTTTTTTTAATTCATACAATCTCTTTCGAGGTCGTAGCAGGAGTGGAAAACACATAAACACAAATATTTCATGGTGCCCTCATTGACAAGGAACATTGCGAAAATCAGAACAGGCGGCTGCACTAACGACTTTGGGTGGCAGGTTATTCCTGCCAATTACTGTTTTTAGAAAGAAGGAATATTTAAATTATTCATTTTTATAATTATATTGTTTCAGTGTCTTCTGATGTGAAAAATGACCGCATCTTTACGTGGTGAATGATGTCATGCTGCTTTGGGCGAAGCGGCGTCTGCTCTGTTTTCATCCATGTCAGAAGAGAATGTGTGGTATGGAACGTGGTTATATTCGCATTCGAGCATTTGACCGCAGCGCCCTCTCGTCTCTAAGCGTTAAGCCAATGCATGCAAAGTTTAACGCGATTATATGCGCATTTCAGTGCAGCGCCCTCTCCTGTATAGACGTTGAGCGGCTACATGCAACGTTTCATCCATGACATCCCCAGCTCTTGAGTTGATACCACATCTCAGAGCCCCTACTCGTCCCGCAGTCGTGGCCGAGTGGTTAAGGCGTTGGACTAGAAATCCCTTGGGGTCTCCCCGCACAGGTCCGAATCCTGTCGACTGCGCAAACATTTTTTCTTTTCTACGTGAGCACGGACGCCGGACGCGGCCGGACGGACGGACGGACGGACAGACGGCTAGACACTAAGGAGCTTCCCCCCAAAAATATGATTACTCTGGGAAAAAACAAAAATCAAGGTATTGATTTTTGTCTATTCCCAGCTCATTGCTAGCAATTAAATAAAGCAATTTCAGCCGATTTTGTTGCATTTCCTGTAACGTTTCGAGTCCTGCTCTAGAACACAAGTCTGTGGACGATACATAGGAAGAATGCATATTAGAAATAAAACGCACTGAAAGCCTCTGAACTCTTTCTAAATCGGCTATGTTACAGTCGCGCGAGGCTCCTAGACACTGCTAGCGTACTCTAGAATGGGTCTAATAAACGTTTTATATAACAACAGCTTAGTATCATATGATCTATATTTAAAATTTATGCGCAAAAATCTAAGTTTATTTATTGCTCTAGCAACAACTTGGCCAATATGCATATTCCAGTTCAAATCAGACGTTATGGTGGCACCGAGGTACTTATAGGAGGACACTCTAGGCAGATTATGACTGCCGACACGCATAGCTAAAGCAAATAGGATCATTTTTTTCGAGCGATGGACATACACACAATTTCATTAAGATTAAGTGACATTTGCCAATCGTTGCACCACATATGAATCTTTTCCAAAGGACAACGTAGTATTTCGCAGTCGGAGGAACTCTTAAGTTTATGAAAAAGAATACAATCATCTGCAAATAATGGAATATTAGAAACAGCAATGGCCCGAGCACTGACACCTGCGGGACACCTGGAGAGATATGAGCAAAGGAAGGGTGTGCGGTGTTCAACTGCACATATTGTCGCCAATGAGACAGATAATCCTCAATCCAGTTTGATATTTGATCGTTTCTTTAAAGTTGTGTGCAGTTTGTTTAACAACCTTTCGTGGAATACGCGATCGAAAGCTTTCCAAAAGTTTAAATAAATTACGTCGATCTGCCCCTTCGTTAATAACCGAGGCGAACTCGTGAACAACTTAGACTAGTTGCGTAATTGTACACACGTTCTTCCGAAATCCATACTGAACGCTGGTAAAAAAAGAAAAAAAATCTTAGATTCAAGGTATGACGATACGTACCACCACATGCTCTAGAACTTTACTACACGCACTATGAAGAGAAACAGGGCGATAATTAGGAATCATTTTAGATTCACCCGGTTTCGGTTCCGGTATTACTTTGGCAACTTTCCACCCCGCAGGGACAGTGGCAGTTCTTACTGTAGATCGAAATATGACAATAAAGTATTTAGCTCACCATTCAGCATATATTTTCAAAAATTCGTTATGAATACCGTCCGGGCCTAGTGCCATCTTAAGATTGATATTCAAAATGACGTTTAAGATGCCCTCCTCTAATTTAATGATATTAGGCAAAGGATTTCTGTTTTGAGGATATAACAAGTGATAAAATATCACTCAGCGCTAGCCATTGATACGTACGGTTAGCCGGCGGTAGCTCGCCTGCAGCTGGCCTATGCTACGAGTAGCGCCGTCTATTGTTTTCATCGCAATAGTGTGCAGCCTCTCGCTCCTGCCGTTTCACTTCACCATCCAGCCAGCATAGTAGTGGGGTTGATCCACTGATCTCTATGAAGATTTGCTGGATCGCGCCTCCCGCTTGGTCGCTGCAACGCAAGTGCGGCCACCGAATGTTCCGAATTGGCCATCTTGAGCCTGCGTAAAGTCGGCCGGGTGAAGCGCTGCAGCGGCTGGGCGACTGCATGCTGAAATGCACGTTTTCTGATCGTTCGACGTCATTCGCCGAAAAATTACTTGAAAACCCTCTGTGAACGGTCATAGCTGCCTTTGAGAACCCGTGGAAATTTTTGCGAAAGCGCAGCCCCGCAGGAAAAAGGCACAACACGTGGAATGCAAATCTCGCGGTCAGGCAGCGTGATCAACAAGCATCACACCGAAGTGCTGCGTCTCCGTGCCTTTGCACGCTTGGATACCGATCAAGAACCGACACATATATGTCTGCCTCTCTTGTGTGTCTCCCCGTTCTGTTCTCGTCCTTTTGTGCTGTTGCGTGATGCCGTTCATTGGATAGACTCCGGAATGTCGTGGACTCCAAGCGCCAAATAGAAGCTCTGTTCTTATCACTTTAAGCCGGCTAGCTACGAACGGGATTTAGGATTGCTGGCTTTTGCTGGTTTCTCCACAAACAATGAGATATAGAAGGATAAGACTGTATTGTCGCTGTTGCCGTGCTCCAGTCTGATCGTGGGACGCAGCAGTATCAGCTTCTTAATCTGCTTTCAGATAGCATATGGCTTCTAATTATTATTTTTTGTCCAGGAGAAAAAAGAATATATAGAAGCGATGCAGCCACAATAACCAGGCTGCGCACACTGCGCCAACAATAAACTTTTGTTTATAATTCTGCGCGGTCGAACTCGCTTTTCGGTCGTCAACTTTATGATTCGTATTAATGGATTTATTACAGGTACTGTATATTCATAATACAAGGTAGTAAAATATGAACGACTTGCCCTCCTTCTAAAGAATACTTGCGCAACTGAGCACGCCGATATTCCGCGGTACGAACGTGACGTCACATGGCAGCGAAGTACCACTGTGGCCGTCCCTTCGAACAGGCAGTTTCGGATTTGCGGTGAGCCCTCGAAGAAAAACTTTAAATTCATGTACCTACACAATACAAACAAAGTATATACATATATATATCTCGAAATTCCGGGGGTTTGACGCAGCTTAAAACTACCATAATCCCCCCCCCCCCCAAAAAAAAAAAATAACTAAGAATAAGGAGAAGTTATTATAATGCAATTAAATGCAAAGGTGCAAGCGTTATTTAACGGCAGGGAAAAGGTTGGCAGTATTTTCTGAGAATCAGATCGAACATTAGGTACACAAATCCACACTAAACGTGTGGCGTCACTGCTCCCACGAAACCGTTGCGAAGAGTGTTGTCACGGAGAAATATTGGGGACTTGATTTCGAAAGAGCGATCGCTTGAACATTAGAAGTGAAATTTAATATATTATAAAAAATATATATTAAAGAAGCTTGAACATAACAGACATCACGACAAAAGATTGCCGAGAATTGTCTCTTTCTGAAATATTTACGACAGCGATTTCAGGTGCTTGAGATGCCTGCACCACACGATGTAGAAAAGTAGACGACGGTGTCGAGAGCATTGCATCTGTCACGTCTCCACCTCAGTTAGCCAGGGACGGATTTATAGGTCAGGCTCGGAGGAAGGGGGGGGGGGGGGGAATCCTGTGAGTTTTGACGTCACGGGCAAAGTGTTGCGCATTTTTTTTACCTAATATTTCTCATCTTAACAAAAACTAAACACTTCTTCTAAAACAGCTGGTGTCCCTAGCAGCACCCCGGCTCATATACATAGTTGGGCCAGTTGGCGGAAGCTTGGGTCAGGCGTAAGCCAAGTTGGCTCAGCTCGCGCCAGTCTGGCCCAAGCCTGGGCCGAAGAAGTGAGCTACTTGGGACGTATGTCGTTTTCTTCATAAAATCCCCCCCCCCCTAAGTTAGCTCAGTTTAAATCGATTGAAGTGCTACACGATTTCGATTTCGTAGTTATTAGGAACATTACAATTACAACACAACTGATCACCAAATTTTATTTTGGTGCGATACGAAATATTGTTTGGCGGAAGTCGGGACATATGCACAAGATCGACCGCTTAAGATATGCTGCTGCATAAAGAAGACCGACCGCTAGATATATGGCGCTGCATCGGCGAGAAACTTTTTATGTCGCAGTAGGTGAAATTGAAGCGGCTTGAGACTTCTGTTTATTTCAGGAGACTGATTTAAACCTGTTCATGTACCTCTCCTGCTTAGACCTCTTTGGGGTCTGCAGCATTGTTAAATAAATAAATCATATAAAATTTGCCAGGGAGCGAAATTTAAAGAAATATTTAGAAAGTAGGGCTGTGAAATGAATCGCTTAACTTACCGAATCATCGCATAATATATTAACCACCGACGAATTTCTGCCCCGATTTAGCGATAAAAAAGGCTTCTTTAAGGGCGGTGTCACGGACTTTATCTTTGTCAGTCCTGCATGTACTTACGTTATTTATTATAACCATGAAGACTGATCAAGGAAGTACAAGGTGTCCCACCAAAAAGTTTACAGGGTTTTTTTCGCCGCAAAACTAAACTACGCATCGCCGAACGCTCGTTTTCCGCCGAAATATAGCCCTAGAAGTCCGAGCAAGATGTCAAAGTTTTAGAACTTCGTTATCTTATACAGAAGTTATAGGTGATTTTCTACCATTTTCAATGGGGAAAAGGCGGCCGACAGAGCTCTCGAATACATGGAGCTCTAAGCGCCAATTACAGAAAACGGGCGACAATGGGCCCCATTTTCCAATTGAAAATTTTAGAAAATCACATAACCTTTCAATAAGATAACAGTCAGTGTTGAAACTTTGGTATCTGGTTCGAACTTCGAGCGCAGGGGTCTCAAACAAGCGGCCCGCGGGCCGCATGCGGCCCGCGCCTCGCTGGGACGCCGCCCGCAGGTAACCGGCTTTGAGCCCGCGCCCGTTCCCATGTCTTCAGCGCTTCATGTGGCATGCGCTTCTCATGTTGCAGATTCATTTCCGCTCTCAACTTAGCTATGCTCTAATAACGTATTCAGATAATTTGAACTATTCTGTCGAAAATATTTCAGGGCAGGGCTCACAGACATTGCGGCAAAAGGCCATGAATTATTTTTTTAGAAATCGGAAGTGGTCGAGCGCAACGTCTGGGACGTTTGACATGGAATGGCCCTATTACCTATGTAAAGGAGATGAGTGATCAGAAAATAACAGCGCTACCAATTTTTTTGAAGTCCACCACCTTAAATTTGGATCAAATAAATTATTTAGCTAAATAACACGTATCTCAGACATTTCAATTACTTAAATAGTACTTAGTAGCTGGCAACTTCCCATCAGTATGAAGATTTCTCATGATGTCTCCTCCATGTATGTCATCAGAACTGTTAATATATGCTAGACAAACCAAGAAAAAAGAAATAAAATGGATTTAATACCTAAAACGCACTGCTCCTCTAACGCTAAGGCTTTCCGAATTAAAGAAAATGTGTTTCCCTAATGCCTAACGTAGATTTATAAATCTAAATGTTTTTGACATTTTTCCATCAGTCTCGACAGAGTATACCGTTTGAATGACTGATAAATTGCACAAGGTCCAAATAATTGTATAGAAATTCGGTAGTTTTATAATTTAACACCATGTTCCGAGTAAAAATAAATAATAAAAAAGCCCGCCGGATAGTTAAAAAATATATAATATACATATATATAATGCTTTTCGTCTAAGGCCCGTAAAAATATTAGGCGCTGGAAAAAATCAGCCATCTGCGTTAAGTCCTTCAGTTGTTTCGAACATTTTGTTCTCGTTCCGCTCATTGAAAAGCACGGCAAAAGAGCCGCAACATGCACCTAAGTTTTTCGTGCGAGAGAAAAAGGCAGAAGACACCGGGTGCCAGGGCGAGTGAATACATTAGGGGCTGAGGCAGAATTTCATAGCTTAAAGCATTCGCATATGCGTCACCGGTGCGTTGTGGTGGCAAACGAACGTAGTCCCTTGGTCAGCTTCCCGCGACGATTCCGCAACCTAGTTAGAATGTCCCGGTAGCATTTCCTTGTAGCTGTTTGACCATTACGAGCCTGATCCGTCAGGAGTAAATACACCATGGAAGTTCCAGAAAGGCTAATCATTACCTTCCCCGATTACAACTCCTCTTTCACCTCTTATGGTGGTGTTGAATCCGCGTGTTTCCACTGTTCGCTTTGTTTCTTTATCTTAGGGTCATAATGGTACACCCAACACTCATTCATGGTGATCAGACAATCAAAGTCGTCATGGTCGGCTTGGCAAATCTGCATCATTTCCGTCGCAGGTTCCTTTCGGAGATGTTTATTGCATGCGCGTGAGCCATCGCGGAACCAGGGGTTGGGGACCTTTATGGTGCGCGAATAAATGGACATGGGCAAATCATTGTACACTGTGAGAAACATTTTGAATGTGTCGAGACTACAGGGACCTGGGCTTGTCTCGAAACGTAAATGTTTGCGAAATTCTCTCTTTTCTTTTTTCGTTTCTTTTTGCAGCCTACAACACGAACTTCATGAACACCCTTCGTATATATTCTAAGTGGGTCCTCCGTTTCAAAGCGCTTTCTGTACAGAGCTGAAGAAGTATTCGGCCGAATGCTACTGTGGACTCATGAATGTTTCACAGCAGAAATAGTCACCCTCTTGCTACGCACTTAAAAAAACAATTTGTGTAGATATGTAACAAATACTTTTATTGTAGTAATTGCTTCCTTACAAGGAACATGTATATTTCTCGGCGAACTGTGAAGGCCCCTGAGCCAAGTGACAAGACGGTACGCGCACATGCCTTGCAATAGGTAGCACGAAAAGGCACTGCTGCTTCTTAGTGTCGACGCTGCTTCGTCTATTCATTTGATGTAATTCGCAGGGCTTACCCTTGCGAATTCTTGTCTCTTTATCCTAGTGTGGTAAATAAACGGCAGGCCTCGCAGTGACAGCAAATCTAACCGGTGGGGTGAACAACACCTCCAAGGTCAGACTTCCAGTCTGAGCATCCCGTGGAAAGGGTGGGCACAAGACATTCGCAGGGCCCCGGCGGGCAGCGACCAACGAACTTTTAGTGTTTTAAAACCACCTGAGCGTGTTGTATACTCGCAGAACAAGTTCACCCGGCAACCATCCTCCCCAGGAAGCCCACGTTAAACAAGATCCAGCTTCGTCGGCTTTTCACTTTCCCTTGACCTTGACGCGTGTCCATTCCAGGTTCCCGACAAGGGTCATTGGCAGTCCATCGTCCCCACACTGCCTGTCCAATGACAGGGCAACGAGGAGTCACGTGATAGCAGCAGTCCGATAGGTATTTAAATGACTTTAGTCGTCGCTCCGCAGTTTCGAAGGATACTGGGATTAGTCAGTCATGGACACCAGGACGCTCTTGCTTGTGCTCGTGCTCGCGGCCGTCACAAGCGCGGAGGTGTCGAAGAAAAGAGTGAACATTAAGAACGGTAAGACGCTTGTTACTGTTGTTTCCAGATATCCGTTTCTGAAGAAACACTGCGCAGTAGCGGAAGAACACTACCGAAATTACAGATGAAGCGGCGGTTCCCGCTACCACTTTTTTGCCGAGCTAATAGAATACAGGATTTGAAGGTCGTCGACGAAAAGAAATAAGCGATCCATTTAATGTAGATTGCAGGTCTATACTGCCTGCTCTCCCAGGAGATCTAGTCAATGTTCCGCTGACTTTAACTAGTTTAGAAAGCAGCCATCAGACTGCATGAGATATAACTTATAACTCACAGCAAAGGTGGTGCTCCGTTTGCTCCAGAGATTCCGTTCAGCTGAGCAAAGACTGGTCTATATAATGGCGTTTGACTAGGACGCGTTGCGTGAACCTCGGTTGCCAAAGCAACCATCTCGTTGAAAACAGTCATGAGGGGTCGTAGCGCAGTTGGTCACACTAAAACGCGAATGTCTGAACCATCCTTAAGCGTGAGGAACGTTGGGCGGAAGCGCAAGAAAACCGGTCTTATATATAAACACGTTCACAGGTGGGAAAGTTCATTAATCCGGAAATGTACAGGTCTATGAAACGGCGAGTCCGAGGCCAATACAAAACTGTGACGGAAACCTGCAAGTCAACCTTTCGAAGAGCGGCTATGCATTTTATGCAAGAGTCAGCGTTAAACTGACTCTTGCATAAAATACATAGCCTATCTTCGAAAGGTTGACTTGCATGTTTCCGTCACAGTTTTGTATTGGACTTGGACTCGCAGTGTCATATACTTCACATAACAAGGCATTTGTTTGAGCGTCTTGGATAGTTAGCCTGTTTTGTTATTGCTCTGTTTTGCGACACAGTGCCTGGACGCCACACATTTGATTGTTTTGAATGTGACAAGTTTTATGCGAGCGCCTTCGTTTGTATTCGCTGCTGGCGTGTGGGAACGGGCTCGGTGAACGCAGCGCGTATATGGGGTGCAGCGGGCTTTGGGCGTGATCGACACGCTCTCCGGAACATAAGTCGGACTCGTCTACTTCCCTGCTGAAGCGCCTACGGTAAACTCAGATGCCAGAGCTAATTTGCAGCTACGAACTGTGAAAACTGCCCAGGACTATACTCTGTAAGAAATGGGGGGCGTCTATTATCCGGCGAAGTGCTTGGCTAAGCAGAAATTTGCAATTTACGGAGGGAAATGACGAGGCGAAAATATGTTGAGGCCTAAAAATTAAGTCTGCGATGTGATACCGCGCATATCCTTCCGCGTGCTTACGTCATTCTCTGTGTCACATGGCAGTCTGGTTTTTAGGTTGAAAGATGTTTTTGGTCTTGTCCTTCGCTGAGGTCTCTCCGTAGGTTGTAGCGATTGGATCTCTCAAGTGCTTTGCGGGAAAGTAGACGATCCAGATTTCTCAGAGTGTACGACAGTTCTTCATTACTTCTATTTGTGTGCATCATTATTTTCGTCTAACAATCGTGCACCTGTGCGGCACCGAAGCAAAAGTGTAAGTAAAATAGAAAGCTCTAAAAGACAATTCTCAAGAAGCACAAAAAGTGCTTGTATGTGCTTCCCCGCAGAGCATGGCCAGTCCTAATGACTCCAGTCTACGAAATGACAGTAAATGACAAGCCTGAAATTACGCTTTAAAATTCGTACTTAAAATTCACTTTTCAGCTGATCGCGGTTGCTGGGTGTTCAGAGCACGGGGACGGGTGGCTAATCACTCTTGTGAATCGTAGTGATCGGCTCTCCCCACTCTCTGCACGAAGGTGAAGGCGCTTCTCTTTTCTAGCGCGAGATACCTTGTAATTGGCTACCCCTTCGTACATTAAAAATGTATATATACAATGATCTAATTTCCCGCAGAGCACTCGGAAAGCCAATAAATAAGTGACCAGGCAAAAAACAATTTATGAAAAGACTCGCTCTGAAATGAAGTATGGAATGTGACAGTCGCAGGGATTGACTCTCCGAGCGTGCTGTGCGAGAGGTAGGCGCAATGGAATTTCGGTGGTCTGGTAAGTAACCCCTCATTTCACTAACACCATTCTGATTCAGGTAAATGCGTGTACGCTGGACGAGAGATTCCCCACGGTCGGGTCAGGAGACATACGCCGTGCCAGCAAATCTCCTGCGACATCCGCAAAAGGGAGGTCACCATCGAGAGGTACGTGACCGATACCATCACAGCTGGGGCTCGAGAGCTCCGCCGCAGAAGTCGGATAGTGCAGTTGATTGCACGCTGAAGTATGTCACGCTGACCGACCGAAGTTGTCAAAAAATAGAAATGGTATGGTTTAGGAAAAAAAAAAAAAAACTTTGATGTAGATAGTTACTTGATAAATCCGCTTTAGTGGTTGTATACGGTTTAGAAATTTGTATTGTAAGGCAGGTAATCGAAAAAAAGTTAATCGATTTTTGCTTTTAAACGCGGCCTCAAAATATAGAGAGCATGTTCGACGGCTTAATTTGTGACTCAATTTTGCTATTGCATTTTTCTTCCAGTTGCGGCCCAGTTCCAAGCCCACGGCCTGGTTGTGAAGTCAAGATCGACAAGTCCTACTTCCCTGACTGTTGTCCCAAGATAATCTGCAGATAGAGCGTGTAAAGTTTCTTTAAAAATAATAATAAAAAATGTCCTAATATATGCTTCCTATTTCCATTGTTAGTTTCCAGCGAAGGTTTGTTTTATCTTTCAGGCAAAACGAACAGTTGGCATAAATCTCCGGAAATGGTTGTGTAGTGGAGGCAGAATTAACTTCTCGTATAGTTCAGATTTCGGCATCGAAAAGGAAAGCAGCTTGCGCATGGAGAGGCGGGGAGGAGTTTTTGGAACAACTATTGTATATACTTGGAACGCATTTTATTTTTCTCCGCTCCTCTGGTAAAGGTAAGCGTAAACTTCGCTTTGGAAGAAGGAAGAAAAAAAAAGAAAAAGACGCTCAAAAAGTCAGAACTTCAAAAACACATGGGTCATTTTATTCCTCCGTCGGGTCATCAAATTACTCGAAACTGGGAATAAGTTACGAGGCGATCCAGTTCCTTTACCGAGGTTCCTAATAAATTAGACTTACGCACTTCTTTTTTTTTTTTTCAGGTTTTAAGCCGAATGCGTTTACCGCGTAGGAGACGAAAAAAAGTTTCCTTGAAGTAAGAAAATACCTAGGAAACAAGGATATAGCATTTGAGGTTGAAGTTAATATTGTGTTGCCCTTATCTCCTCTACCTTTTCTTTTGTTTTCATTATGTTCGCGTTTACTATTATCTATTGTAAACGCTGGGCGCGTGGCTCATGATGTTCGCACCTTTCGCTTTGTGATTCGCTCATCGGCGTTCTTATCGGCCGTAGTCTCCTTGGGTGCACGGTGGTGATAAGGTGTCCGGGACTTGCCGTATCCTGCGTTCCTTTAGCTCTCAGCGACTATATAGAGTCACTGACCGCGCAGCCCTCGACAACCAATCGCGGCGAGTCCTGAGCGCCTCATTTTCGCTCCACAGCCAATCAGATCGGGGCTTTAAGGCGATAAGAAGAACGAATCGCGAGGCAAAAAATGCACGAATAAGCCACGCAATGCGTACCCTTGAGCTCCTGGGGCCCAAAACTCGTCAAACACAAAGCTGCACTCTAAGAAATGCCTGCGCGTCTACTTACCCGCAAAACACTCAAAGAGCCAATCTCTGCGATCTAAGAAATCAGCTCAGCGAACGATGAGGCGGAACATCCGTTTAGACCTAAAAATGAAGTCTGCGCTGTGGCATTACGCAATGCCAAGCGTCATGCTTGCATTGCGTAATGCCACAGCGCAGACTTAATTTTGAAGTCTAAACAGATGTTGCGCCTCACAATTCGCTGAGCTGATTTCATAGATCACACAGATTGGCTCTTTGGGTGTTTTGCGGGTAATAGACGCGCAGGCATATTTAAGAAAGTGGGGCCGAAGTTGGCGGACCTCACCGATTGGACAATCACAACGATGACTTGGCGTTTTTGTCGCCGACGTCCAATCGGCGCGCTCCGCGAACTTTCGGCTCCAACTTTGTGTTTGACGAGTTTAGGGCCCCTGAGTTCTTGGAGTGTACAAAGTGGAACACACTCTAAAAAATTCCTGTGCTTCTACTTTCCCGCACAACAGTTGGAGAGCCAATCACCGCAACTTACGGAGGCAGCTCAGTGAATGACGATGCCAAAACATATGTTTACACCAAAAAACGCAGTCTGAGTTGTGACATTAAGCAATGCAAGCGTGACGCTTTGCATTGCCTAATGTCACAACTCAGAGCGCATTTCTTGGTCTGAACATATGTTTCGGCATCGTCATTCGCTGAGCTGCCTCCGTAAGTTGCGGTGATTGGCTCTCCGAGTGTTGTGCGGGAAAATAGACGCACGGGCTTTTTAGAGTGCAACGCAAGGGGTTGGAAGTGGCTCGAGTTCGTTCACGTGCCATGGTGACTGACCGCAGCGAGAGGTCGTCTTGTGTCCGCAGTTGCGGTGGTGGTGCACGGGTCAGAGCAATTTGTTCTTTTCGAACTCTTTACGACGTGGTGAAAGGGACAGCCGAATGTGCGCTCGTTACAGGTCCGTCAGTGGCGGATAAACATCGCTGTTTGTGGCGCTACCAGAGCGCGGGCGATCATGGTAGGAAAAGGCGCGATATATAAATTATTCTAACTCTGCCTTGATTACTGCTTCCAACCACTGAGCTCTAGTGGCAAGGCTTTCAAAACATACTCTCGAACTACTTTCACACCCTCTAGGTTGGGCCAACACGGGGCTGTGAAATGTCACTGTAATTACGAATAAACGCGTGTGTTTGCTTCCGCATTGTTGCACTTGAGCGTAAATTTGTTGCAGCAATACATGACCAGTTTGAAGCTGTCACGAGAGGAAAAACCATTTATTATTGACCGAAATAAAAAAAGAAATAGAAAGATAAGCGCACCTTGAAGTAAAAACATAATATACAAAGACGCTTCGCATAAATTTGGCAATAGGAAACTGGTTCAGAAGTGATTTTGGATAATTCGCTTCGATATCCAAAACATAGGAGGAAATGATACTAACGGCTGACAGCAACATTCTTCGTGCAGATAAATGCCATTGTTATTAATAATTCAATGACAATTTCGGGACTATCGCATTTCCCGAGCAGGGACTTCCTGACAGAGAGCCCGTCGGTGCGCAAGGGATCCCAAACAAACGTTCGTGTCAACCGAAGCGTTAGCACACACCGTCATGGGACAGTGTGCTTCCCGCCGGTCGAGAAACACAAAACCTCTCTACCCAGCATCGCACCAGATGCATCTTAAATGAAGGCCCAACAGGCGCAAACATGAGCTACAACTAGGTCGCTTGCAACCCGATACACACACACCTACGCTGTGCCACATACAAAATAGCAGCGTCTGCGATCACGCCAGACACAAAGGCATTTCGACAGCTTTTCCATGGGGTTGTGGGGCTCGACCGCGTCGTCGTGAGCCTTACGGGGCTCTCGCTTCATGCCTGCTCTTTGAACTGGAACGATAGAGACGCCACGTGATATCCTCAGGAGCACTGGTGACACAGACGGCCTTAGGTCTGGAGGAGCGGAAGTGTGCACTCTGAAGCGCCGCATTCCTATAAGAACGACTCGCCCACGCGTGAGGAGACGCGATTCCTCTCGCAGCTTGTTAGCGTGCCGCCGAAGCCAGGATGCCGAAGCCGTGTCTGGTCTTGACACTAGTCGCCCTGTCCGCCATGGCCCACTGCATGACCATCGGGAACGGATACCGCGCTGACTTCGACATGCAGCTCGTCAACGGTGAGATGGGTTTATCTCCACGCGAACTAAGTTGGGCTAGGGCCAAGCCATAAGCACCCGCGTGGATTGCCGGTTCGAATCGTTCCGTCGTTGGAGTTAAGTTTAGAACCCACGGAGTCACGTCCTCAAGTTCCAAGTGCGAAGCTTTGTTGAAACGTGGCCCCAAAAGATAACTTTCTTGGGGTTCTTGTGTTTCGGACGGCCCAAAGCTCTACGGAGCCATAAAACGTTAATACTCTTCTCTTTTTTCTTTCTTTTTTTTTGCTTGCCAGAATTGTGTCAGTAAACTTTTGAATAAATCTAATTTCTGAAACGCCTGGGGCAACACCGCCGTTATCATCAAAGAACCCTGGATAGACCAAGGGTGCTGTTTTGGCAACGATAAACGGTACAATAATACATAAATACAGATCCAATATATTACTCAATATTATTCTAGGGTTCCCGCCATTCTGTAGGACGCCAATAAAAGTTCCTAATTTCTCGCATTACTCGAGTGTTTGTCAACGCAGTGATCAAAATTAATTAACATACTGAAGTCACTGTAACACAAACAGAAGTAATTCTGAATGGTATTTTGGCGTTTCAGTCGTTTCAATGGCGTTAACTCGCCACAGGGACGCCGCAGAAAATTGGAAAGTAAACAATTTTGTTTCTATTGAAATCATTCAGCCATGATGTCGGTTAACTTCTCCAGATTCGTGCGTCTTCGAAAACCTGACAATAGCCACAGGGACAAGTATACGCCAGGAACTGCCCTGTCGACGGCTAACGTGCGTCGGCCAGCACAAGACGGTCTTCATTCAAGAGTGAGTATCGCAGATACGGCTCGGCGTTTCTTTCCCCGAGATTGCATTTAGAGGGAATGCCGCTATCACGCATTCCCCATAAATGGGCCGGGTCGTTTTAATTAGCTACAGCCTTATTCTTGTCCTTTTCTTTTTATTTTTTATATATTTTTTAATTAAACAGAAACTCGGCTGTCCTTTTCAGAGCGTCGCAGACCTTCAGAAATGCGAACAATTTGCGAGCTTTCGGAACAACAGGCGGGCACGATGAAAGTGAAAGAAGAAAGTGAATCAGGACGGTGAGGATGAAGAAGAAAAACAAAAACATGAAGATAGAGCATGTTTCAGGAGCGCGTCGTCTCTTTCGATTATTTTATGCTGTTTTATCAGCGACGTGAAGATTCATATAATTAGAATTTGCTTTGAAGTACCTTCTTTTTTCTTTCTCTAAAAGCGATAAGCAACGCGGCGTCGAAAGGCCGAGCTTCCGTAGTTATAAACGAGAATCCGGTCGCGGCGGATGTCATTAATGCTCCAGAAAACCACACTAAAAAGAAAACACACTAAGACTATCTTCACCAACCTTTCATGATTTTTTTTTTTATTTGTACGCAAGGCTCTTTCTCTCTCTGTCTCGCTAGTATGCGCGGTTCTGAAAAGTGGTAACGTTCGTGTTTTTTCTTTTCCCCTTGCTTTTTTCTTCCTTGTCGCGTTATTTTCGCTTTCTTAACTCGTTGTATGCACAGTGGCACAGGGGCATGTTTGAAAGGCCATACACGTTGCCATGAATTATTCACGCGCATTTTCTTCTCGTTATTCGACTCGCAGCAACCTGTCAGCCGAAACATCTTATGACATTATTCTACGGCGTCTTTTCTTGTTTTCCTCAGCTTTCTTTATCGCCTCAGTCAATGGATTCGGTGAGCGGCACACCTTTCTGCAGTTTCTTCTACGCCATATGATTGTTCGGGCTCGAACGACAAATATATTTTACTTTTTTTTTGTCACGTGTGTACTTGAGTTTTCTCTTTCGTTGCCAGACATTTGTTTTGCTGGAAGCGGATGCCTACTCGTTATCCTTAACAGCTCAAACATAACAGGACGTAGCCAATGATGAAAGTGTTCGTCACTGTCTGAGAGGCTGCCTAGCGTAGACGAGATGATGGGGGCTGGCCACGCCCTCGTCGTGTTACTCTTTCCCGCAGAGGACGCTACGAGCCGCCCTAGCCAATCCATCGCTCTGTTCGTATCACGTGACTGTGCGTCCCGCGTGTCGTAGCGCTTCTCCCGAACGGGACACACAAACAGACTGAATTCTGCCCACATAATGTGCTAAAAAAGACATTTTTTTTAATTTTTAAAATGTTTTGCTTTGTGACATCTACATTAAGCAGACGCGTTTTTTCTAACCATTAAAAATAATAACGGTCAGACTAATAATCTTGTGTCCTTTCGGGCCAACAATTAGTGAGAAAGGGAATGCGGTCACCCACTGCACCGAAGTATTCGTGTATACGTGGTAAGATGCATGAGTACACAACTGGGAAAATATGCCAACAATCAATAATCGCAGCACCTCGTATTGCTTTCAGTTTTAAACACGAACCTGCAACTGCGTGCTCCGAACCCCATACTTAGCAGCAACTTGACAATTACTGAGAGAAAAAACGCACGCGCACAAACGCCAAGATTCACTTGTCGATGAGGCGTCTACTTTTTTGTGGCTGGCACGTTTCGGGTTTTCTTTGCCCAAAGAACGTGTTCCGCTCCTTCCCTGCCAAACAAGGACATGTTTTCCCGGGATGACTGATGCCCCTCTTGTTGTTGTTTTTTTACTTTTTCTAGGGACAGAATTTCTGGCGATATAGAATGCTCTAAAAGCAATCTTTTGTGACAATCAAGCCTTTATTAGAGTAAGGAACAATTTTCTTCCCGATTGGCACGTTTCTTCTAAGAGAGTAATATTTGCTCCCGCGGAACATTCGATAATGCCCCTTCTACTGTCACTCACCCATTCACTCTACATTCTGCGGTCGTACATGTTTATTAGCCACCTTGACAAAAATGTAGATCAGTACCGTACGAAGAGGTAAAACAGCGCCAAAAATACGGAGGACAAAAAACGAGAAACACACAGACCGAGCGCTGAAACGGGGAACACGCAGACCGAGCGCTGCAACGAGGAACACACAGACCGAGCGTGTGTTCCTCGTTCTTTCTCCTCCGTATTTTTGGCGCTGTTTTCCCTCTTCGTAACTATGCATAACCAACTCGCCCGATTTTCAACGGTAGATCTGGTTCTTGCGGATATCCGCATCCGCAGTCCCTGGCATCCGCCCCGACACGCAATCCGCCAAATCTGAATCGTTTTTATCCCCATCCGCCAGTTTACTGCGCATATCCGCGGATGATCGGCGGGTAATACGCGGATATGCAGGGCTCTATGTAGGAATTGCATATGTCTACTTATAGACAATTTATTTATTTATTTTTAGTTTATTTATTCTTGAGTTGAAGATGTCCACCAACAGCTGAACGCATTACCGGTGGTATACCATAATACATTCAAAACGAAACATGCGATCCGAACACTGCAATAATGAAAGTACAAAGGCAACATTGAAATGCAGATGTTCTATGTCATTTCCGCTACCACTACGTTTTTAAAATTGTTAAAACTCATAAAGACATCTTTTGCAGGTGACGTAAGATTGTGGTACAAGTCCAACATTCTCGTAAGATGTGAGAAATTTGAAAGCCTAGGAACATAAAAAAAAATCATTATATCTCAAGAAGCGAGATCATACATAAATGCCTATGTCTCTTAGCAAGCCTGGGCAAGCTACTCTGCCGTTCAATCGTTTGTTCAAAATAACAAATCCCTAATATCTCTTTTCTTTGTAAGTGCGATAAATTGCATTGTACGGAATAGCCAGTTATAGTTATAATAATATTTCTCACCGAGGTATCGGTCGTAAACCAAACGAATAACACGTCTCTGCACCCCTTCAATTCTTTCTAATCTAGACAAAGTAAAAAACAAAAACCGCGCAGTTGATGCATACTCTAATTTCGAGCGAACGAAAAAGTTATACAGTATTATTACAGTTTTCGGGTTTTTAAAGTTCCGTGTAATTCTCGACACCATGCCAGGCATCCTCAATGATGAAGCCACTACAGCATTCACCTGTGCTTCCGTTTTAAGGGTGGAATCCCATAACACACCGAGATCTCGAATTTCAGACTTCCGTTATATTTTACACATGTTCAGTATGTAAGGATGCCTATATACTATATGTTTTTTTTTCGGCTAAATGTAATGACGTTGGTCTTTTCTTGATTCAACATAAAACAATTATTTGAACACCTCATACTGACCACATTAATATCTCTATGCAATTTCAAGCAATCTCCAGCGGTTTTAATTTTGTGGAATATGTTTACGTCGTCTGCATACTAGCATCTGAGAAAACTTTATACAGTCAAAAACATCATTGAAAAAAAAGATGTATAAAAGGGGAACAAGACTTGTTCCTTGAGACAAGTAGCGACATACGGGCCAGACATGACTCCTTGAATGCGTACGAAGTTCTCGCGCCCCGACAAATAACTTCTGGACAACCTTGTTTACCTCTCGGCTACTCCATAATCAGACATCTTAACTAAAGAAATTTATGATTGATCATATCGAAAGCTTTCGTCATATCTAAAGAAATGACATCAACGTGTCCTTTGTTTTCAATCGCTGGGGCACAAAAGTGCATAACGTGACAAAAAGTTGTTTCTACCTATCTGCCCTTCATGAAACCAGGCTGAGCAAAGTTAATTTTGTGTTAAAAAAAGCGATACAATCGTGTACAAAAAGCCATCTAAAATTTTTTCGGTACCTTATACATCAAAGAAACCGGCCTATATCTTTTTCTCTCTATCGTTTGGGTCTCCAAATGTAGAAACAGACACAATAACAGCGCCTTTCCACACGGTAGGAAATGACTCTGACATTACAGACAAAGAAAAAAAAACTACAAGAGGACGCTTAAAGGGGCCCTGCAATGGCTTTTTTACTAATTTTTAATTTGCACCAAACCTGAGCGCACTGAACGTAGTAACTTAGTGACACTTTTCTTTTCTCGAATTTCGATTTATTTTAGAAGTTATAGGCAAATTAAAATTACAAAAACAAGCAAAAAAATAACCTCCTTCATGACGTCCTTGGTTGCTCGAGTGGCCGTGAACTAGACGAGGGTGGTGAGCTGAGCGAGCGCTCACGGCTGCCGTACTCCGTGTCGACGGCGCGAGAGGGCGTCACTAAAGCGTGTTGTTGATAGGCTGTATGTAGCGGGCAGCTAGAGCGGCTCTCATTGCATTTGCTGCGCGATTAAACACAAATTCGGAATGACACTTCATTGGCCACAAACGACAGCAAACACGGGGTAAAGATCAGTTCAGAATGGGAACCACTTCGCGCTGCCATACCGCGAAACGGCCAAACCGCAAGACAAAGCTGCTCACCGAAGGCCTTGGGAACGCTCAGAGCCGGCCGGGTCCTTCGGTCCCTACGGCCGCAGCGCCGCCGCGTACATCCGGGACCTTTCCGTGTCGGCGCCTGATCCCACTACTCCTTTCTAGTAGGCGCCGCCTTTTCCACCGATTGGTGGCGGGTATGTCGACGGATCATTTCTTGTTTCTGTACTTTATAAACTGCATTTGTTTCTTTTCTGATCTCAAATACTGAACAAAAACTACTTTTATAAATAATTGAAACGGTTCGCGCCACTTATATTTTGTATTTCGACTAAAAAGAAGCTTTTAGCTGCTCTGACCAGTAGTAAGCCCAGGACCTAAGACGTCACATTACGCGCGCTTTCGGTACCGCGGGTCGCCCCCGTCGGTGGAGGAGGTTTCCGCGTCGTCCGGTTAAAATATGACGCACTGATATTTAGTGACTCTCTCCGTGTCCGCTGGCTTGCCCGAACCCCAAGAGACGTGGAAACCGCAAAAAAGGTAGACGCTTAATTATGATTGCAGGGCCCCTTTAAGTTTCACCTTTAAAAGTGGAGTGCGAATGCCGTGTAAGCGTGTCTGCGTGTCCTGGTCAGTAGCACGTCTGGCTCGCAACCGAGGGGTCGTGGGTTCGAATCCTGCCTAAACGTCTTGAAACTTTTTTCTTAAAGCAAATGGATTACATTATACAGTGAAATCAGTTTAGACATGCAGAACCTTTAATTCGCATTACATGTCATGTTTTAATCAGTTTAATTTTCTCGCTTGACGTGACGTTTCACGCGAGCGTTGTGGGTTGTTTGTAATTCCCGCACGAGGTAATGCGGCATCGACCAATCAGGAATTTCTCGTCACGCCGACGAAAACGTCCGGCTTTTCGGCGACACGAGCCGCTTACTGCTCTCGCGTTAAAATATGTTTTAAAACGGGAGCGAATATGCTACAACAACCTTTTAGAATAAAACTGGGAATGCCGTCAAGTCTCGTATATACCTTTGCCTTGAGTTTCCTCACTCCATTTATTATTTCGGAAATCTTGACCTCATCCGCTACCATTCCATTCCTGCAGCTTCAAGGAGAGTGGAAGGTGTCAACATCGAATGATTCAGACGAAAATGATGGACGAAAAAACTCACAAGACTTCTGAGAGACATCTGGCGGGAATTGATAATTACAAGCTTCGTTCAACTAATTTGCTCTCAAGGTTTCATTGTATATTTCTTCGTAAATTGCCAAAATATTTACGATGCGTCCTTCGGTTTCCTTCAACTCTCCTTTTGTGCCTCGTATATCATCCTGCTGTCCTAACTTTACTAAAGATCTACATACACTGTATTTGTGATACCAATACTTTAACACAGTCAGCTTGTACTGTCTGTGAAAATTAAGCTTTATGCTACAATTCCGTTTCAGTTCTGGTGAAAACCAAAAGGAAACTTTGAAGATTTTACTGTACCCACGGGAATGAACATACGCATTCCAACCAAAACAGTTTTTGTGAAACGTCCTCTCGCAGTGTAAACATCTTTTATTTTTGTTACCTCGGACCAATCTAAATTATCGTAATATCTGTGCAAATCATAATAATCTCCCCTATTATACTGAAAAGAAGGACAGATATTCGAAACAATTGTCAAGGTGCAGGCGAGCTGGTGTATGTTGATCATGATGTTTTAAAATCCTGAGACTGGGAAGGAAAATGAAGAGAAATTGTAAGACAGAAAAAAGGGGACAGGGCAAACGTCTCAAACTCAGCTAACAAATTTTATTCCGTTCACAGCTTTTATAGCCATCTCCCAAGGTCACCGTCACCTCTCACCGATACATTTCTCCTTTCCACAAAGACCTTCTAAACCGCAAGAGTAAACCATTGCACTCTGTACCGACGTTCTGAACAAAAGACAAAAGAACAAAAACCTTCTAAAAGCTAATCTAGAAACACACACTTCATACAGTGACCTCTTGACAAAAACATTCCGAACAAAACAGACAAACAACAGCGCGACAAAAGGTTACTGCCAACGCACACAGATAGCTTCTCTTTCCATTACAACCAACAAAGACCTTCTAGTTTCAAGACCTTATCAATGTCCTCTGCAAGGACGGTCTGAAAAAAACAAAAAGAAAACAGCAACCGTCAGAAAAAAATTATATTTTGAGAAACATTTTTGACTGGCTTCCTAGCTGCATTGATGCTTGACTTACGCAATTTCCCGACGTATTTATTCTGATAGTTTCTTTCACTACTCGTTTCATGTCGTTAGATTCTCTGTCTAGCACCTCTGTTCCTGACCAGTCAACTTCACAATTGTTACATTCCTGAATATGTGTAGCCAATTCCGAGTTCGACACTTTGTTTTTCACGTTCCGTTTGTGCTCAGTTAGTCTATCATTGATGCATCTTGAAGTCTGTCCTACATATTTGAAACCACAAGCCAACGGTATCTCATATACTACACTTTTTTCGCAAGATACTGACTTTTCACGGTGCTGTTTTTGACATCCTCTATGTCCGTTTTGAAACGGCGTCAGTCTACTCAACTTGAAGTCTGTAGTAAAAACGGTCTCGACACCAAACTTCTTGGCACACGCCTTCAAGTTGTGTGATATTTCATGATAATATGTTATAACAGCTCTCCGGTTTCCTGCTGTCCATAAATATCAAAGATGTGAAGAAAAAGCTAGAAGCAGGAAACCGGAGAGCTGTTATAACATTTTATCATGAAATATCACACAACTTGAAGGCGTGTGCCAAGAAGTTTGGTGTCGAGACCGTTTTTACTACAGACTTCAAGTTGAGTAGACTGACGCCGTTTCAAAACGGACATAGAGGATGTCAAAAACAGCACCGTGAAAAGTCAGTATCTTGCGAAAAAAGTGTAGTATATGAGATACCGTTGGCTTGTGGTTTCAAATATGTAGGACAGACTTCAAGATGCATCAATGATAGACTAACTGAGCACAAACGGAACGTGAAAAACAAAGTGTCGAACTCGGAATTGGCTACACATATTCAGGAATGTAACAATTGTGAAGTTGACTGGTCAGGAACAGAGGTGCTAGACAGAGAATCTAACGACATGAAACGAGTAGTGAAAGAAACTATCAGAATAAATACGTCGAGAAATTGCGTAAGTCAAGCATCAATGCAGCTAGGAAGCCAGTCAAAAATGTTTCTCAAAATATAATTTTTTTTTTGACGGTTGCTGTTTTTTTTTGTTTTTTTTCAGACCGTCTTTGCAGAGGACATTGATAAGGTCTTGAAACTAGAAGGTCTTTGTTGGTTGTAATGGAAAGAGAAGCTATCTGTGTGCGTTGGCAGTAACCTTTTGTCGCGCTGTTGTTTGTCTGTTTTGTTCGGAATGTTTTTGTCAAGAGGTCACTGTATGAAGTGTGTGTTTCTAGATTAGCTTTTAGAAGGTTTTTGTTCTTTTGTCTTTTGTTCAGAACGTCGGTACAGAGTGCAATGGTTTACTCTTGCGGTTTAGAAGGTCTTTGTGGAAAGGGAGAAATGTATCGGTGAGAGGTGACGGTGACCTTGGGAGATGGCTATAAAAGCTGTGAATGGAATAAAATTTGTTAGCTGAGTTTGAGACGTTTGCCCTGTCCCCTTTTTTCTGTCTTACAATTTCTCTTCATTTTCCTTCCCAGTCTCAGGATTTTAAAACATCATGATCAACAGATATTCGTTTGAGCACTCGGAAATCTCAACAAAACAAGGAGCTCAATAGAGGGTGGTACTTGTCTACCCTTACCAACGGACCACAAGCAGCATTGACTTTGGGGCACTGATCATTTGAACGGACTAAATCCAAGACGTTACTAGCAGCATTGACAATGTTGTTACATTGTGAGAAATCATTAACCTGTGCAAAATCAAGCAAACGAAAGGCTCTTAATCTTGTTGGCATGTCACTGCCAATCCTATGTTCAAGATTTCCCACTCCCCAGCTGGGAGGTTAAAATCGCAATATATATGCACACGGGAGTCAGACGCAGTAATTACAGACTCGCAATATATCCATGTGGTCATTGAAAACAGCTGTGTCCGAGATCGCTGGAAAGTAGTAGTTTCCTATCAGGCATCTTGTACCTCCAGCAGAACGTACCTCAATCCACACTTATTCCCGATACGTCTCAAGGTCAAACCTCCAAAGTGCAACAATTCTCTTATTCACTGCAATATTCACACCATAACCTAACCTACAGTTACGGTTGGAATAATCACGATCCATCCGAAACACCGCATAATTTGAAGAAAAATACTCGGAATTAGATATGGCACTGTGCAACCATGTCTCTGTTAAACACGCAATGTCATAATTTGAGGTTAGAAGGCCGTGCTCAAATTCACTTGCCTTCGTCCTCATCCCGCGCACATTTTGATAATAAACTTTCACATTCATATTCATTCATCTGCTTTGCTCCTCTCGTTTTCATCTGAAAACCCAAAACGCATCGATGGCAACAATCGACCAAAAAACTGCCTAAAGATGTTGCCGTCGGGCCCGAGTTCGGGTGCGTTGACACGTTCAAACCTTTCTGTCACAGACAAGTGAAATAAAGAGCACAATGGGTGTTTTGGCTTCAGATTTGTACAGCTCACCTCCTTACAGCCTACTACAGATAACACGATCGTAACCACGTCCGTTTCACTAGTGTTTGGCGCCAAGCGTGACACAAACAAAGATTTCGTTCTTGGGTGAGCAGGAACGGCGGTCATGGCGGGGTTTTCAGCAACTCCCGTTTTCATCGTAGGTTTCCATCTCACCACTTTGGTGAATCTATCGTCATCTTCAGTTGAAGCCTTGGCATCCTTCACAGTTGCTGAATCCGCTCGCGATGCCAAAATTGTCCTGCCGACGTCCCACCGTTGTTGCGGTTCACTGGCACTGGCACTGGCAGCCACCTTCGCTGAGGCGCCGGAAGGTTGATTTTTTTCACCACCACAGCATACACAGGCACGGTCTCCGAAGCACAGGTTGCACCATTTGAAAGAATTGAGCACCCAACAGACACACCAGCCTGCTCACGCAATGCCTGACATTCCATCTTCAGATAGCAGACTTCGCACGTAAGAACGTCAGTCGTCGGTTGTTTGCAGATTATCTTCTTGCGAAGACTCGACGCTTTCACTTGCCATTCCCGCTGGCCTCACTGGAAACGGATGAGTCGCCGTTGCGGTGAGGAGGAATAGGCCTACCATCTTTCGCACCCCGGCGAGTGCAATCACTGCATTTGAATGCGCTTGAGCCCTTTTGCATCAAGATTTCATACTCGGCAGGTCCCACGTTTACGCACTTACAGTGATAGCTGGCTTGGCAAGGACCAGAACAATAAATTAACTGCTGCCTGCCTCAAAACTTAGGGGAGCATTTCCCGCAGACCGCTCTGTCCGCCATCTTAGAGCCCTGGAAGACGTACTCAAACTTCCGGAGCAGTAGCTTACTTCTGCGACTATTTGGCAGCTACGTCTTTGATTAAGGAATGCAGGGAATGGCTCATTATGTTAACGCTTCTTGCTTCGTGATTTCTTCTTCGGCATTGCTATCGGTTAATGCTACAATTTTCTTATATGATAAGGTATAATATAAGATATAAGATAATATAATAAGATAATATTATGCTCGGGACTCACGACGCCCTAAGCTCTGAAGCAATATTCAATTGGATATTTTTTTTTTACACGAGCTTGCTGACTTTAGTTAGACCCAAGCATATTGGCCCGCGACGTCACTGGCTAAGAAACTAATTTTTACGGTGTAATTTCAAGGATAAAAACGAGCGTTTTCTCTCAATCTCACTTTCGAAAAACACTTCATGACCTAGCTCAAAGGTCGCAGTGTTTGCCTAGTCTCCCAAGTGACGATGTTTGAATGCAGCTCACAGACCGGACACGAGCATTGCGTGAGAACTCAATTCGGGCTGGTGATAATAGGGAGTTTTCGTAGACCGTTTTAGCCGTCCCGCAACGCCCTCCGCAAGCCGCTACGATACTCGCAGCTCTACAGTCAAGGCTATCGGCGCGCAGGCGCAGTAGCGACTTCTTCGTTGCGGAGGGCTTAGCGGAGGGGTAAACGCGGTCTACGAAAACTCCCTAATCAACAGGGACTTTTAGCGAACCGTTACTTCGTTCCGCGTACCGCACTACCGGTGCCTTTGAAGCATGCTTTTAAGCGTGCGCCCGGGTGATATACGTGACCGCGGGAAGCGCGCTTATAAGCTCTGCTTCAAAGGCCCTGCAGTGCGGTACGTGGAACACGGTAACAGTTCGCTAAACGTCCCCAATACAGCGTGCAAGTTCGCGTGCTCCTTACGCACCTTGCGCGTTTGTTCACCCCGACCACAACCAATGACGGCGCGAGCTTGGCTGTTATCGCGCGTTATCTATACGCGCTCTCTATGTTGCCATTTGATTGGCGTGCCCCTTTTTACGTTCCGATGTGGCAAAGACGCATTTCAGAACACTTGCTCCCCGTATACACCGTTTCCACAAGGACGCAGCCATCTTGAATGTTGTTACTTCTGGTATGCGGTAAAACATCGTTTTGATTTCTCCACACCGCTGGAAAGTGTTTACGAAAGATGCGCGATTGTCACAAATTCTTGTTTTGCCTCACCTATATTTTCTCGCATATTCCAGGTTGAAATTGTTTGTTATTTTTTCGTCCCGTATATCAGATGTGGAACCCACGTGACTGAGAACGATAGGAAACAGAAAACGTCAATAGCTCGACAAGCATTCGGGAAGTGGCTCGTGTCCAACCGCTGCAATGACGGTAATAGTCGAACTCTAGCAATGTCGGGAACTCAGCACATGTCCTCTGCTTTGCCAAACCAAGCGCGTGGTTAAGATAGACACTGGCGGCATATGATCGGCCTCAGATCTCGCGCCCGCATGTTCTGGCTGCTAGTGGGGATGCTGCTCGTTTTTCTTTAATTATTTCTGGGACTACCATTGGGTGAGAAGAAAGACTAACGCGTGTTCCATAGCTTATAAACGTCAGGGATTCATTCTAAGCGGTACTTGCGCAAAGTACAAAAATCGTTGCGCCGCCCCTTTTAAGGGGTACGGAAACGAAATTTTGGCTCTTATTTCATCGTTTAGCCAGAAACTACGTTGTGTCAGCACCTTACAAACACCGGTCTTCCGTTCGTAAACGCACGAAAACTAATTTTGAAACGAATAAAACGATTTCTCAGTACCACCTGGTAGTCTGAACGCCGATGTAATTATGACGTAAAATGACTCCCGCCTCAGCGTCACTCAAGGAAGCACAACACAAATGCATAGACAACTCGGGCTTGAACGGAATCGCGAAGCTTGTCGAGAATATCCACATAGCTTCCGCAAGGTGCATTTCACACCATCAATATCGCCGCTCTTAGCATACCATAGGTTGGAGCTTGATCTGAGGATGCGGGCACCTCTGACAAGCCAGCCAAACCACTCCCCCGTGATGCGCTGTGAATAACGCACTCAAAAATTTCTCCCAGTGAATACCTAATACACATAGCTTGCAGGGCTTGCAGGTGTCGGCATTGCTGGAGTGGGTACTGACGGTTATTAGTACTTACGAGTTCCCTGGAGCTCCTACTTCTGCAATGTGAAGCTAACACGATGAATAGAACGTTCATGGTGCATAAAATACCCGCATGGGTGCGGATGACGTTACGGCCAAGCTATGTATGGACGGTATTGAGTGGACCCCATTTGAGGGTGATGTTTAGAGCGCATGCTCACAACCAGCTCACATTAATAGCCTGCCAAGACCGACAGACTTGATTGTGCTGAATGCATGTTGCAAAAGAGCTGGGAGAGCTAGTTATCAGCGCTCGCTCTGCAGCCGCGCACACAGATATATGGCCACCAGTGAATACTCCCTATAGACGCTTTGCAGCAGCTCTGTATGGGCGCCGCCATAACCAACCTTCAGTTTTTGTTTCCTCTTGATCCGTTCGCTTCACTTCGTCATTGCCCCATCAGGACAGGTTATTGCCACTTTAGGTCCTTCTCCCCTAGCATACGCCTTTGTGGAGGCTCGTGAACGCCCGCTTCAGTGGCTCGGCATCTCGGTGAGACAAGAGAAGGTCGGCAATGGCGGCTCAATCTGGCGCGTGCTTAAAGCGTCTATCGGCCATGGGGTGTACAGTCCTCGGATATTACTACTATACTCGGTGACAACTTTCCTTGGCAGTGCAGTGGAAGGTACAGGCACGAGTTCTTTCTCCCATTTTTAGCGCTAAATAAAGCTGTGCGCGGGCTCTCCTCCTCACCCCGGAAATGCCAAGAAAGGTTGTCGCCGAGTATAGGCGAGATTATCACGCATTGACGACCATAAGCGGAAATGCTCGCAACTACAGTACCCTTGGCCATGCAGAGGCCTTTGACGTCACGAGCGTGATAGGCAATGCGCTTCTCTTTTGCCGATATTGAAGCGAGAGGTACAGGGTTCGCGGCCACGTCATGTCCTTTCCGTACCACTTAATGGCAAACGTCGGGGGTGGGGGGGGGGGAGCTCTCCTTTTCTTCTCGTGCCCCTCCGCCCTCCCCTGTCCTGGCACCACTGTAAATCACTAGAAACCGAGGGTAATGTTCCAGTTACGAGTTTCCAGTCTCATTTCTGCTTAAAATGCCGAGGAGCACAAGGAACAAGTACTTGCAAATCTTTAACCTTAGAAAAAAAAAACGACTCTTTGTAATAGTTTTTGGCACTTTCCGGCCAAAACTATATGTGGGACGACAACGCAGAAAGGTTGTGAAACTGGGCCTGTTTCAACACTGAATGATCTGCCTGTCGCAGGTGCACCACTTACCACTGCCCGACCTCCAAGTGCCGACTGGAAAGACGGGAGGGCCCTTACCCGGACTGTTGCCCGATGCCCGTGTACGTCGACTTCTGAGCCCTCGCCTCCTTTCGAACACGCGGGATCGCCTCGGTACTGTCCTGACAATTCAATAAACAATTACCCGTTTCTCCGGCAGCCTGACCGTCAAGAAGCGCTGGCAAACAGTATACCATAGACGCATCTATATGCTGTCGGTGGCCTCCGCGTTATAACAAAATTCTATAGGGGTTCGATTCCTTTGCGTATCCATGTTTATCGATACGTTGGAAATGCTGTGGAAGCTGTGTGCTTGCTGGGTCAATCAAGCGCCTGCCTGATGAAGCTAATATTGTTTGGGGAAAAAAAACATACTTTTTTATTTTAGAATTTCCGCGTGTTATTGGTTTAAATATTGGACTCTATCATATGTTTTTGATTTTGTATACAGAGTTTTGGAAACTAAATTAAAGTAATTGTATACTGTCCATGAAATTGGAGATTCTGTACCAGTATACTTTTTTATACTCTGGCGGGTTTCGAGCGTAGCTTGACAGATTAACTATTGTCTGGCAACTGTTCTGAATTGAATTGTGCACCTGAAGAACCTGATTACAGCAATTTCAATATACTCTGAATTATCCAGCAGATTAGTTTGCAAGATCTTATTCCGCGGAGGAACAAGTACAAACTTGTATGTTTTTCGAGTAAAATAAAAATTTTCTTCACGTTTTTCACCTTTTCCTTGATGTCATTATTAATATAATAAAAATGACAGCACTAGCATGGCGATTTTCATTACCTCCAAGTCAGTGTAATTTGCCCATCAGACCATGGCATATTGTTTGGTTATATGAGCGGTTGAAGTAATAAGAAAACAATAAAATGAAAAAAAAAATGTGTGCCGGAATCGCAAGTCGCGCCATGGTCGATTTCTCACAAACCCGAAATAGAAACATTCTACATAAAAAAACTGTATAAAGTTACAAAAAAATCCAAATGAGCGAAAACACGATTTGCATGCATAAAGCTGAATTGCTCAGTCTGTTAAAGGCCGACGTACAACGTCGGTTTTCCGCAGGGAAGATAGTCATCTTAGCGCTCCCTCTCCTAAGCTGCGAGGGGAGCCAAGTTGGGGCAAGGTAAAACGTAGAGAGGATAGAGGAAAGGGGAGGGGGGCAAACGTAGCGCGAAGTGAACGTCGGCTTTTAAGGCGGTGGTGCCACGGCCGTAACTATGATACCGGTGGCAGTTGTCCTAATTCCTTACACAAATGTCATATAGGGGCCAGATATATTTCATATACAGTCATATATATCCATACCGACACTACTTAGACAATATATTGCCTTATAAGGGAGCAAATAGGGACATATACACGAACTCATCTCTGTTACGTCACGGCGCGGTGGTGGCGCGTCGGTCGCACTTCCGGTCTGGGGCTGTGGGCGGAAGGCCCCATGTGAGGCGTGTATTCCTGCGTTGTTTTGAAAGGAACCTGACGAAAACATGCCTTTTCGTCAAACCGCCGCGACTGGGGCTGTGCCAAAAGAGTCGAGAAAGGTTTGAAGATCAGTTTTCATGTTCTCGGTTCGTCCGAGAACATTGATATGTGGTAAACCAGCCGCCGCCGGACCACAATTGCTTGGGCGGGAAGCACTTTGGGTTGAATTCACGGATACTTGTGGTCATCAGATTTATTTGTTTTGCTCCAACGTGAACGCCGGAAGACCCTCAAGTTGTACGGCCCACCTGCGGACTACGTTCAGTGCGTCTTGAAGTTCGAACGGCCGTCTGATCGTTCGAACTGTCGTCTGCTCTTTCAAACGCTTCTGCTTGTCGTCTGCTCTTTTAGACGACACCGGCCCGTAGACAAAATGTTGGCCCGGTACTTGCGATAAGAAGTAAGTGCAGGCCTCAAAAGACTTAAGTTTGAAGGTTGGTAAGCAGGCTCGACGTAAACAGTAGATACAAGGAGATGTTGATTATTGTTACCACCGGCCATCACCGACTTGTTATGCCTGATTCACTTCGTCCGATTCTGCTTGCGATTTTCAGTATCGACGTCGACCATCTCAGCTGCGGTTCACGCTTTTGCAGCCCGAGCGACTGAAAGTTGCGAGCGAAATCTCATCATGTGAATCAGGCTTTAGCGTACGTTCTGCGGCGTCCACGCGGAATGAATCGCCGCATGTCAGATTATTCAAGCGAGGTTTTGCGGTGTAACGAGCTTCGTTGATTTCGCTGACGCCGCTCATGTAGTCAGACATTGTCAGGAAGACGTAAAATCAACAATTCGAAAGCGATAAAGGGCAGGGGGACTCACACCGACGCCAATAACATCGCATTTCAATGGTTTGTTTATGGGCGACGGCGAGCTTGTTGCCCACACCCCCATCGCGCATGCGCGGCGCCGGTGGCGTCCGCTAGGGGCGCTCCGGGCGCTCCGGTTTGTTTGTAAACATGAGTTGGTGTATACGCCAAGCGGACGCCATATATGGTAACATATATATCCATATATGTGCCAATTATTGCCGTATGTGTGTAAATGTAGCCCCATTATATGGCTTCTTTTTCGCATATTTAGCCGTATAGCGCTATATGTAGTTCCTTACATGGCGACCTTTTCTCATATTAGGCCTCATATGGAAATATCATGTCTCTTATTCGACACGGGGAGTGCATTTTTTAATGAAAAAAGTAATTTTAATGTAATGTAAATAATGAAAAAAAAATCATTCATCGATGAAGAAGAGGCATCTTGACAATTCTCAACACTGAATTTTAATTTCTAAATAATTTCTTAATTTCCTTTTAATCGGCGCTATATCTCCACGCCCTTCAATATTTTCTACAAAAAAACTCAATCTGTTTTTGACATGAATTTGATTAAAACTTACAAGCATGGACCCGTAACTGGATAACATATTCTTGTCCGGAGCATTTAAGAAATACAAGCATAAGATTGCTTCTTTAACAGTTATGTGATATATTCACTTGTGCATGCGCAAAATTCGTGAAACAAGACAATTATACATGCTCGTTCGTTTAAAAAAAAGGTTGTTTTCATGACTTTACCACTAAAAGGATAAATCAAGATGCAGCTTGGATGTGCGTAAGCCGTCACAAGAGGCTTAAAAACCGGTCTTGTCTCAGTCGGTCGCCGTCAAGTGCAAGTGGTGAACGGGCCTTCACAGCGGCGCCATAAGCCTTTTGCGATTTCATGCGACAACGCTTGCGAAAGCTGCCCTACTGAAAAAAAGTGGAAAAAAAACCCTATGAATTTTAACTGGTTATTGCAGAATTTGAATGTACGCACCATTACTGATCTGATCAAGTTGTAAATCAAGCTTCTGAAACCAGACAAAATGGAAATCAAAATGGACTAACTGAGAAAGGGAACTCGTCCAGCTGGCGGCTTAACTGTCGAAACTGCTCAAATGAGAAACAAACTAGACAAACTGAAAAAAATAGAGTCGCCGAACTCTTGGTTGAACTAATCATAACGTCAGTTGAACCCGTGAAACTGCTAGCTGAACTGGTAGACGAGTTGTTAAACTTTTCAAAACCGATAATTGAACTGAAGTATTTTTCAGGACAATCACAGCGTCGGGCTTCTCGGGGTACGTTCGAAGCCTTATGTTCAGAAGAGCAACGGATATTCGAACTATTTGCGGAAGTGACCGCTTGACATCTGTCGCAAATCATGACCGACAAAGATAAAACCCAATTATTCAATCAACCAGTGTTTATTGTAGAGTTCAGGAAGAACCGTTGGGCTTCACGATGGCATGCTTCAATAATATTAATAATAATAATAATTATAATAATAATAATAATAATAAAAATCAATACATTAGTGTTTATTACAGTGACCAGTAACATCCAATTAACGTTCGTACTGGCACAGTTCAGTAAAATGCACACAGACAGTCGCGCAGACGCACATGGACGCACAGGTACTTACGTACACGCGCACGCACACACAGCATGAACACGCACGCGGACGCATCCACAGGCGTGCGCACAGACGCACGCGAACACAAACACACGCAGATACGATAAAGGAACCGATATAGTTTCTGTTTTGGACAGAAACAGAAATACCTAAAAATATTTTACTCAAAGAGGTAGAAAACAAAATACGTATTCTACCTTTTATTTGTTGCCAAAACAAAACGTTGGCAAGTCTAAATTGTAGATAAATACTGTGCAACGTTCGTTTAAAAAAAATAAAAAATTGCGACCAAATTGCAAAATACCAAGGCTGAAAATACCTGTAGTTGGCAATCACGCGAGCCTGGGTTTCTTGTTTGCTACTACCACCTTCTCCGTCATCTCTAACTTTTGATCGGTGTTTCTGGTGTAGAAGTGCATTGGCGTTATAACAAAGCTGTACAGTTGGGCAGTGAAGTTTTCACGGTGGCCTTTGCCACCCAGCCTTTCTATGTCGCATTCTCAGGGGCTCAGTGAGGTAGCTCAAGATGTATTTATTTTTACTTGAAATAGATCACAGAAGCGTCATGATATCGAGAAAACAACATTATCATGAATTTATTTTAAGTACAGCTGTAACGTTAAGAAAAGAGTAGCGAACATAAAGCGGATTTAAAGTAACGCGCTCATGCATAAACACGTCAGCAAGCATGTTGCTGAATCAGGCACTGGAGATTGGGGTCCCTGTCGTTTCATCGAAACTCGTTTCGAGAAATTACGTTTCCTGGACAACGTTTCATGGACACACGTTTCGGCGGCACGAACGTTTCATCGACACTGGTTACGTGAATTGCATGATGTAGGGACCGCAGGGACATTTCGTCTGGCGTGTATCACTGGCTTATTTCAGAAAAAAAGCTAATATCGATAACTGCCAAAGCTACGAGGGCCCAGTGGGCGTGAATTTACCTCAAAAGTCCCAGGAAATGTTGTCTAAATTCGGGCATTCTCACACTGGCAACAGTCGTTGGTAATACACACCGTGAACTCGCACACAAATGAAGTGTTTCACGGCGTATGCAAGGGCACCAGGGCCAGTCAGACCGAGCAGGTCGGGCGGGCTGCGAAACGAGCTCTGCTACGCGGCAGTGAATGGCAGCGCGTCACTTTTTTCTCGGAGCTTGTCAACTTAGCCGATCCAGTAACGTTGCTGGGAACTTCGAGAGTCTCGAGAGTCACCGTACTTTCTACGTTTTAACCGTTCTAGTGGCTATTTTAGATATCTTTGTTATGAATACCGTGTTCAAGAAGAGCAAGCGATGACTGAGAGCTGATTAACGCTGCTTCTTGCCAACGACCATAAGTTGTGGACAGCCTATTGACGACTGGTGCAAGGGCCGGTAAGCGTTTCGCCGCTCTTCCATGCTTTGTCGTGTACCGTGTGCTTGTTGAGCTATGCTTTACCCTATCTATGCGTCTGCCCGGTGCTATTTCGTTATTTGAAAAGAGCGCACCTTGAAAACCTATGGCTGGCTCCGCCGAGTGAGAAGCCAAAGAGCTCGCGCCTGTTCACTCTAGCCCGGCCTTGGATCTCCCAACTGCTGAACGAGGCAAGCGCACCGTGGGCAAGCGCTTGTTAATTAGCAGACTTGCCTTCAAACCTAAACACGTCAGGATAATAATGCGGAAGGAAAACTTGCACCGGAGAACCCAGGATTCATTGACTCGAACCACGCCGCCGCCCGTTTCGACCTGGATGAGCATCGCACCGGCGTGCTAAATTTCTCGACCACGCCAGAGGCACCAGGTGCCTCTTGGGGTAGCTTAACTTTCCACTGCCTAAACATCTCACAAGAAATTACATACAGTGTATTCGCACAAAAAGGCTTTTCTGCACAGAAAGGCGCAGATGTCATCGCGTTTCGAAGTCACGTGCCCGAAGTCAAGAATGCTTGCTAATCAGCGTTACGCCACTTTGCCGAGAGCTGGGGATGAGCCTTTTCGCACTCACTGGGGATTGTCCCACCGTTCTGGCGAGAAAATAATAACGCGTCGAACGAAACGTTTGATGCTGTGTGTAAAAAGCATGGTGGAAGTTTGAAGTTGTCCAATTCTTGCACCAACAGCGACAAGGTTGACAGTCTGATATTGTGATTAATTTTTCTTTCAACACCGTAATAGGAGCACCGTCTGACTGTCAACTTTGACGTTGTTGGTTGAGAATGCAGCGACTTCAAGCATCAACCACGCTTTTCACGAACATCAAAAAACTGACCGAACTCATCGTTCGACGCCATCTTCCTTTCTCGCCGGAGCGATGGGACAGTCTGTAGGAACGGAACGGCTTGTCCTCGGCTCCCTGCAGAGTACGAGGATTAGCAAGCCCCGGTGACGTGACCCACGTAACCTCAAAACACGGTGAGGTATATTCCGCTATAATGGAGAAATTCTACGTCGTGCGAGTACACCACAATAGCAATATGACACTGTCAGCTTTGACACTGTTGGTGTAAGAATCCTCGCCTCTCGCCGGAGTACGAGGATGAGCAAGCATCCGTGATGTGGCGCACGTTACCTCGTAGCGCAATGACGTTTGCTTCTTTTTGTGTAAGTAGAAGAAATCTCCGTCGTGTGAATACAGCATTAGAAGCTTCACCATTAGAAGCATTAGAAGCTTCACCACGCAGTATATCTGAATGAACAAACGTTTCCAAAACCTAGCAAATTTAAAAACTATTTTTTTAACAAAAAAAAGAAGTTTCATTTGCTTTGTTGTTTACTAGTAACAACGAGTGATTTTGCTTTATCACAGAATAGAAATAGAAAAATGTAGTATTTTGTTTGTATGTCTATAATTGAAACTGGAAACTTATCTGTAGTGCGTTGGGACAGCGTTCTCACATAGGTGATATTCTGGACAGCATTGTGCCATTAATATGTTTAATTACCTCAAAATAATGCTTAACGCGTATACCTAAAAATACCTGGAATTGTACGTAATTCGAAGTAAAAGTTATTTTAATGCGCAATAAAGCTTGCCGTTTTCCAAAGCACATTTAGGAAGATTCAAGCTTTATTTTCGGTTATATACGCAAATGCTATATTTTATTCACAGTTAATGATAGATCACGATAATAGCTTATTAAATGAAGCAAATGTATATAAGACATTTTATTTTATACAAATAATATCGAACTTTTATTAAATAAAAATTGCGTCATTTAAGCTTTCTGGTGATATGAAGGAAATTAAAATATAATCAGTAGTCCTTACGCAAGAATTTGCAAAACTGCCGAACATCACCAACGGGAGATTGTTACATATTTTATTCTATTATTTTAAAATACAAGCTTTTAGTTTTATTTTATTTACCCTAATGAAGTCTATTTTCAAAGTGTCAGAGAAGAAGAGTGACACAATGGACGTCGAACTATTATCCCGACTTGGAGAACGTTGATCGACCACAATATACTCGTTTCGAGTGAGTCCAAACTTAGCTTATCCCTGCACGAGCGTGTGGAGAAAGCGCTTACGTTGCACGGCTGCTCAGACCAGCTTTACATAGTAACATGAAAAAAAAAATTACATGAAAATAACATGAAAAAACAAATCCGCCTAGCTTGCCGTTTGCGTTCTCTTTAATGTCAAGCATGGACCCATACTGATAGTTTTTTTTTTAAATTAGAATATTGACCCTAAAGTTGTGCTTGAATTGAGGTGAAACATCCAGATAATTTTTACACTTTGATAGCAATATGGTATACGTGCGCAAAGACGCGGCGATGTTTCGCGTATAATTATCGGAGATATCGAAACGATATACTCAAACTGCCTAACTTAGTCAGCATCTCAAGGAGCACAGTTGTCTGTAGGCACAGCTTCTATCTAGGCATATTAGTTTGACCAATATGCAGGGCCTTCCTGCGAAACAGTATTTTTAGACAAACCCTCGAGACTGGGAAAAAAGCAAAAAACAAATACCGACACAACAGACAAAGTCCTTTGTTTTTTTCCTCCAGTCTTGAGGTTTTGTCTTAAGCTTTCATGGGCGGTGGGATATATATACTTCTCACCCAGGCTTGATCTAGACCGGGCTCAAGAAAAGGCCAATTCCACCATTATACTGTGCCGCCATCTAGTGGAAGACATGTCAAACAAGAAAAAAAATATACTGGCCTCATCTGGTGTTGCAAAAATAAACCTCTTTTTTCCGAAACATTCCCGCGCACAACGTTCGCAGGCATTTGTACTTGTGAGGCTGGCTTCTGGCATCTGCTGACGATCAGAGCTCTACAATGTATATAACCTTCGAACGCAGTACTCAGGCGCTCCTAGCAATTGAATGAATCTGAATAATTTGAAAGCACATGTGCCGCAAGCAACTTTCTCGGTTTTTGTCGAAGTGGGAAGTATAGTTTCCGTGGCCTATAGGAGCAACTTTCTGCCACACAGCTCTCGCAGCATCGGTTCATGAAAGTAACAAATATTTAATTTCTAGATTCTACCAAGAAAGAGAAAGAGAGTACATTGAGTTACAGGGAAGTGATCTTCAGTCCTGCAGTTTCTCTCTTCGACAATAAAATTAAATGACTATTTTTTGAGCAGCTGCTAGGCCATGGGAAGCATATTTCTAGCCCTGTTATCCATTTTGTGCTTTCCGAAAAAATTTGAGCTTTTCACAGAGCTCTTACTAAAATACTTTTCTATGAAAGAGCAACAAAATTTTCACCACGGGGCCTACAAACGTCACCCATGAAAATGATAAAATATGTTCAACCATTTTCAGCTAGTTTGAGCTTTAACTTTGTGTTCATTGAAGCTGTATTCTGTAACATCTAGTCGCTTTTCAATTGTTATCGTATTCACCAGATAAGTCAATCGCCAAGCACCGCTACCTTTCTAGCAGACGTCTTTGTCAACCTGTGTCTTGAAAGAGGGGCCTGCTAGACGCTTAGGCAATTTTTTCTTCTTTTTTTATTCACGAGAAATTAACAGGTTAGGCCTCCAGATATTTTTCTCACTTCGGGATGTCTTGCACAAAGCATGTAAAATACTGCACCAGAACCCACATCAGAAATAAAGCCACCCGCTTGGTATCTCGATAGATGAGCTGGCTGGTCCAGGGTGCTCATGCTTCTTTTGGTATACCTAGTACACTGCCGACAGCACGCGCTCATGGAAACATACAGAAGTCGACGAAACGAAATCGCAGCACAGTGCGCAAAGCGTGCAGTGACACGCTTTCGCGCTTCGCAAAAAGGAAAATAGATGCGGACAAAATGGCCGGATACTCCACCTAGCAAAGCGCATGAAGGACCCTAGGCTGTCCAGGTGGGCTAGCTGCTGCTTAGCATCCAAGCAAACTAGACAGCGCCGGCACCGCGTGACGCGTGCGAGAGCACGCGATGAACTTGCAACGTGCACAGAGGCTAACCGGAACTACAGTGTTCTAGAGGGTGTAGTGGCAAGAGCGGCGCCCGCTTACAATGGGCCACGTGAAGACGGTCAATGTAGATGCCACGAGTGGCGCTGGAGTTCTGTGCCCTAGCAGAATTTCTGGCAGATGGCAGATGTGCGATGAGCGAAGAAGACGACGAGGCTGACGGGGGCACGTTCCTGTAGCATGCTCTGTTTCACCTTGTGCCGTACCGCAGGGAAGGCTACAAGCGCGAGCTCCTTGCTCTAGGGCACATCTCGGCGGCACAAGGATCTCGTGCACCAAGGGCAGCTGCCAACGCTACGAGCTCGCGCTTATAGCCTTCGCTGCGGTTCAACATAAGGTAAAATGGAGTATAGGCTCTAGACATGAAGCGCGTGTGTCGCCGGCGCTTCGTTCTTCTTTATTCCATGCCTCTTGCCACAGTTCCTGGGGCTCAGAACAGCACCGCTACGGTGTCGTCTACGCTCAAAATCTTCACGTGGTGGCCGCCGCTCTTGCCACTACAACACTCTAGAACACTGTACCGGAACATCGGTGCCATGAGCCATATACCACACTTTCTCGTCACTCGGATCGGTGTCGCCATCTAAGGGTCAAATTTTAACTTTAAGATGGCCTCCGTGGGAAGAAGAAGAAGATAAGGGCAGGAGGAGAAAACAGAGAGGTTAACCAAGGCGGCCTGCCTCGGTTGGCTACTCTGAGTTGGGGAAGGGGATGAGGGGATAAAAGGACGAGGAAAGAAAAAGTAGAAGAGATAAAGGTAACATACTAGCACTCACGTTAACACTGTGAGGGCAGAATCAAACTAAGAGACTGAAAGTGCATGCTGGATTGTCACCAATGTTCACCCAAAACACTCGAGTTTTTGTACGAGCCAGCACGAAGTTCAGTTGAGCACATGTACACTTACAGGAATTATAAAACGGACAGTCCACTATACACTCTAAAAAATGCCTGCGAGTCTACTTACCAGCAAAACACTCAAAGAGCCAATCTCCGCGATCTACGAAATCAGCTCGGCGAATGGTGAGGAGAAATATTCGTTCAGACCTCAAAATGAAGTCTGCGCTGTGGCATTACGCAATGCAAAGCGTCATTCTTGCATTGCGTAATGCCACAGCGCAGACTTCATTTTGAGGTCTAAACAGATGTTCCGCATCATCATTCGCTGAGCTGATTTAGTAAGTCGTGGAGATTGGCTCTTCGGGTGTTTTGCGGGTAAGTAGACGCGCAGGCATTTCTTAGAGTGTACGACAACAAATATTGAGCAGTAGATAACTTTTTACAAGCAGAACTCGAGGCGAGTTTCTGATAAAAATCGCAGAAGGGCGTTTGCGGCCTTCTCCTCTTTAAGTGGCGAGTCCCAGGACCCAAGTATTTTGGACATAGTAAACGGCCGATCGTCTAGATGTGAAAGAATGTTCTTTCGGAGTTCTCTTTCTGCATCGTAAAGTGCACATTCACATATTAAATGAGATATAGTTTCCACACAATCACATCCCGGACAGTTCGGATTGTGTGTTTTTCCGATTCGGTGCAGAAATTCCTGTGTGTAGGAAACGCCCAGACGTAATCGGTGTAGAACAGCTTCAGTTCGCTTATGTAGGTTACGGGACACACGGTATGTTAGGTCAGGATCCAGTAGATATAGAGGAGGGTAATGGTGTGCAGAGTTCTTCCAGAGATTTTGTGTTGCATTTCGGGCGTGAAGACTTATCAATGAAGTGACGTCGCTTCTGGAGTAGGGTATTTCGACGTTGGGGAATAAGGCATGGGCGGAAGTCGCAGCACCATCCGCAGCTTCATTTCCGGGTATCTTGCAGTATCCAGGAATCCACTGGAACTCAACAGAGTGTCTCCTATCAATACGTTCCTGAAGATGGCATAAAAGTTTGAAAATAATTTGTCCATTTTCACTTCGTCGCAGGTATGTGCATATGCATTGGAGTGCAGGCTTAGAATCTGTAAACAACGTCCATGCCTGAGGTGGCTTTGTCAATATAAATCGAAGGGCTTGATGAAGTCCTACGAGTTCAGCCGCTGTTGAAGATGTCTTGTGGCTACGTTTGAAGTTTCTTGTTGTGACATACGATAGAATCACAATGCTTGCGGTAGAACTATTTTTGACACATGATCCGTCCGTATATATGTGAGTTTTTGACGCGTGTACACAGGCAATGGTGGATAAAGTGAGTTGCTTTAGCACTAGCGATGGTGTATTTGATTTCATTTTGATGCCTTGAATGTCAAGTTCCACAGCGGGGAGAGGGAGTCTCCATGGAGGTGTAGTTGGAAGGTCAAACGAGCCTATATCGTCAGGGATGCATTGCTCCATTTTTGACAGTGCGCTTGAATACTCTGAGTAAGGTCGTTTAAAAGTAAGATCAGCAAGTAAGTGATGACTATGATTAGTAATATGTCTTAGATTAACTCTCAATGTTTCCTGCATCATTAGTGCCTCTACAGGTGTGGCGCGTGCCTCGGCAACTGTGCCCAGAGTCGAGGCACAAGCTGGCAGGCCCAAACAGCCACGGAGGCCACGTGCTTGAACTGCTCTGAGAGCCTTGATGTTGGTTTGACACGTGCCATGTAAAATGGGAGCGCTATATCGAAGTAAGCCGACAGATAAGGCCACGTATATCTGTAATAAGGATCTTACTGTCGCGCCCCACGTGGTTCCACCGATGAAGCGAGCAAGAACACTAAAACTGGCAAGCTTTTTGCGCAAGTACAAAATATGAGGTGACCAGGTCAGACCCTATCGATGGTGACTCCAAGAAATGTGTGGCATTTAACGTATGGTATTGTTCGTTTGCCTATCTTGAGTTAGTATTTGTCCATTCTTCGGCGGGTGAACGTAACACTCTAAAAAAGCCCGTGCGTCTAGCTTCCCGCACAACACTCGAGAGCCAATCACCGCAACTTGCGGAGGCAGCTCAACTAATAACGATGCCGAAACATATGTTTAGAACCAAAAAAACGCAGTCTGAGTTGTGACATTAAGCAATGCAAGCGTGACGTTTTGCATTGCGTAATGTCACAACTCAGTCTGCGTTTTTGGTCTAAACACATGTTTCGGCATCGTCATTCGCTGAGCTGTCTCCGTAGGTTGCGGTGATTGGCTCTCCGAGCAGTGCGGAAAGTAGACGCACGAGCTTTTTTAGAGTGAATAGCTGCTGATTTGTCAATGCAAATTTCGAGTCCACGGGTATTAAGATAAGTTGTCATTTTCTTTAGTGCAGACTGAACCCTTGCCTTTGCTTGAACTCGTGTAGATCCAGAGGCCCATATACAAATATCATCGGCGTAGAAAGATGCCTGGATGGTCGGGGGCAGTATTTTGGCGAGACGGATGAGAGCTATATTAAATAATATAGGACTGAGGACGCCCCCTGGGGGACACCACGGGTCACCGGGTATGAAAGCGTGTTTCCTTCTTTTGTAGACATAAAAATTGATCTTCCTGTGACGTAGCTTCTTATCCACCTGAATAAGTGCCCCCAATCCCAATTTCGCTGAGAGCCTGAAATATCGCTTCGTGAGTGACATTATCAAATGCTCCTTTGATATCTAAGAAAGCCGCTATTGTGATTTTACGATGTGCTCGCTCCTGTTGTATGTAGTTACAAGGTCAATGACTCCATCGATGGAGCTCCTTCATCGACGGAAGCCTTGCATGATTTCTGGATATATCCCCCGCTGTTTAAGATACCAATCCAGACGGTGTTGAATAATTTTTTTCAAGATTTTTCCAATGCAACTCGCGAGCGCGACAGGACGGTACGAAGTTAATTGAAGTGGCGATTTGCCCGGTTTGAGAAGTGGCACAATCCTTGCCTCTTTCCACGAGCCAGGAACATTTTCATTGATCCATGAAGAGTTGAATATATTCAAAAGACGCTTTCGCGCGTCCTTCCCCATATGTATCAAATAACTGTACTGGATGCCGTCAAGCCTCCGTGGGACCCCAGCCTTAAAGCAATCACATATGGCCATGCGCATATTATAAGTGATATTGCAGTGATCCAGAAACCAGCTATCTGCGTCGAGGGAAAATTTGGGTACTGTTGTATTCAAGTAAATAAATAATGACTAATGAATAAACCAATCAATATCCGGTGTATAATCCCCCCCTCCCCCGAAATCCCGAAAAACAAAAGTAAAGCAATTTTTTTCTTTCTTGTCTGCTTTGATAAAATTAACTCGGATAAAATTCAATTCAACCACATGACTATTCTCCCTGTTCCTTCGCGTGGTGGAAGACTGAAGGTCAATTATTTTATCCTGCAAGTACGTAGTAGTTCTCACCACAGCGGAAACTCAATGGTGAACGAAGAGACGGCGGAACTAGCTGCAACACAGACGACTAAAACACAGTGACAGAGAGAATTCTTTTGGAACTAGCTTAGGTATATCGACTTGACGCAGGTCTGGTTATGATCAGACTTGAGACCGTGTAAGGCGACAGCAAAGGATAGAGTTCGATCCTGACCACGTCGGCAGATTCGTCCTCTTCTGGACCCTCCACCGACCGCACACCCAAGCCCCCGAGAATGCACGGGGAAAAGCGGTCGAACGCAGGTGGCCGGAAATAGCTCGTCAATAAAGACGGCGAAGGCCTCAGCGTGGTAGGCTATCGTTCCATCAGCGACGCAGTTAAACCAGCCAAGGCGTCTGGTCACGAGATAGGAACGACGAACGATTCCTCATCCAGAGGCCAGACGGACGAAGGAATCTCATTGTTTACGTGCACACTAAGTGCAAGGACGGCAGCACTGGCACTGCAAGAACGAGAATTGTGTTCTACCAACTGGGCCACTTGAGCTGAGCAAAGGCGTTGTGAGGAATGCTCCGTCGAACGGGCATTTGGATCAAATCCTATCGCCGAGAACGAGCGCGTATACCAAGCGGAATGCCAAAAGCCAGCGAAACGTCTCTCGATGATCATAATCGTGGTGCGCTCATGCGGAACGCTAGCGCCTCGCCGCGTTTTCTAGAAACGGTGCGGGCCTGCTTGGTTTCGTTATATCTTCACTCAATTCAGCAAAGAAATGTTTAGAGTTTAGCGGGCAACCAACCAGCTGCAGGTGGAAGCGCCTGCGGTGTTGGGTCCAAACTAACACTATAATACGAGGGTGATCAGAAAGTTGTGCAACTCGGCTATAACCAAATGTCCGAAAGTGACCTCGCTCTAACCGTTGGTCAGCTCATTTGTTCTAGTCAAACATGGTAGCAATATCGAGTCTTCCGGTTCCTTACTCGGTCTGTATCGGTCAGTTAAACTTGGCGTCCTCGCTGGATTTCAAACTTGAATACACTATAAGAAATCTGGAGCGCCTGATGTCCCGCAAAGCTCTTGGGAGAGCCGATCGGTGCAATCAGCGGATGATGCTCGGTGAATTACGGGCTGCTAATATGTTTAAAAATAAAAATAAAAATATTTCTAGCAATTCGCTGGGCATCGTCCCGTGCTACACGTGGAACGTCCCGGTATCGCTCCTGGACGTTACCGCAAGGCGCCTACCCTCACGGCGCACATCATCAAAAACTTAGCACATGACATAAGAACTTGATAGCAGTTTCTGGAATAAAAATATTACCTCTAAACGGTTTTTTTCTTTTTTTTTTCGCCTATATTTCTGGTCAGGTGATTTCCCCCATCAGCCAATCAGCAGCGAGCTTCGCGGCTTCATGTTTATCTCGGCTTCACTTTTGGACTTCATCGAAATCTGAACACCCGCCTACCTAAACAAAAAACGTCGTTAAAAAAAGCGGTCTGCGCTATGGCATTGGGCATGTCGTTTCACAATCAATGCTCGGTGCCACAGCGCAGATCGTTTAATTGATTTCGCATCTAATACGCGTGAGCATATTACCGCTTATAATATCGCAGTTACTGCTATATTAAATACTGCCGCATTTATTACGGCATTTCAACTTTTGTTTTATACAGTCATCGGAGTGTAGTATGTGCTGTCATCTCAGCTCTGCACGCGCCCGCTTTTCTGTTCCGTGGCGCCGCACACTTGTCTTGGCTAATAGAGCTTGTCGACTCCGCGACGCTTCTCTTCAAGTGCGGTTCGACAGTTGCTGGTAAATATTCGTATAACACCGTACAAACAAAATCAGAATTTTTTTTTTCGCCGCATTTTTGTTTTTTTAATTTTAGAGTGTGGCAAAGAAATTTGTCGCATCGCGACTTCTACCAAAACAATAAAGTTGAAAGCTGAAATTCCTCAAATTGCCAGGCCATGGCCAGACAAATTTAGCTTGTCCGTTTCCTTAAAGCATGAAATGCTTTTTAACGGTACCCCTAAACCCAAAATTTTGTCCGTCCGTCTGTTTGACCGTCCGTGCGTTTCCCGCTAAATTTGGCGGGGAAACTTAATTGGTATTTAGATCACTTGACGTCACTTGATGTCACGTGACATATGCACCAGTTCAGTTTCCCAGCTAAATTGAGCAGAAAAAGTTTTGTCACGTGATCTATACACCAATTAATTCCCTTCCTCCGCCAAATTTAGCAAAAAGTTGTATGTCTCGGGAACTGGCGTCACAAGACCTACACACCAATTTAGTTCCCCCTTTTTTGATAAAAAGCGGATTTGAATAAAAATGAAGGTTCTTCTACTCCCTGAAACGACGGTTTAATCTCTTCTACATAATTTGAAAACGATCGCACCTTAAACACTGAATTTCATCCATTATGGGACTTTATAGAGATAAATATCGCTTTCAATTTTGTTTCTTGGTGTCTAAGGGTTTAGATTATGATGTTGCCTAACCACCTCGCCTGCGCACATTCGTTTCTTGGAACTGCTTAGTTTTTTTTTTTTTTTTGTTTTTTTAGTTTCTTTTAAGGATTGATTATAAATTTAAAAGCTCTCTCTGAGAAGCGCACCACACATTTTCTGCAAAAGGAATACACTATACTCTGTTTCACCTTGTGTTGTACCGCAGGAAAGGCTACAAGCGCGAGCTCCTTGCTCTGGGGCACATCTCGGCGGCACAAGCTCTCGTGACTTAAGAGCGGCTGCCAACGCTATGAGCTCGTGCTTCTAGCCTTCGCTGCGGTACAACATAAGCTGAAACGGAGTATAGCGATTGTAATCCAGGATATATTAATAAGTATTTTTGGGGGAAGTGTCACGGACTCCGCGATCAGAAACTTACGGGTTTTGATCGCGAAGGTGGTTTCGCACTGTTTGGCATCACACGATGAAGTTTTTAAAATTAAAAAAAAAGAAAAAAAAAGAAGAAACACTTGAAATAATTAGGGACCATGCACTTGCAGAACACAGTGGAGCCAACATGGTACACGACGTCGCTTTCATAAGTATTTACTATACACGCGCGTGGTTTTCGAATATGACTTGCCCATTTTCAACTTCATAAGCCATATCTTCCCCCGTTTTATTTCGCTCGAATAATGACACAATTTACACCCTCGTCCAGGTGTTGTACTGGCGTGAAGCGCTGGATATTTTCTTACCATTATTCAGGATTTTTACTGGGGTAGAGAAAAGAATGCCATCATCCTAAAGCTTCGACACTTCGACATCTAAAGGGCTTTCTTAGGACAACTGCACCTGCCGCGTCTTTAAGCTATAAAATGTTACACCACAAATATTACTTAACCAAAGAAACGCAACACGCGAAATAGGTTGTGTCAGCGCATAAAGCGAGCTGGCGATCCGAGGAATTTGCGCCGTTTTTTTTTCAATCTCTCCTACCCGTAACGTCACAGACGATGATGATGATAGCTAGAGAAGCGTCCCCTGTAGCTCGCGGTAACCGGACAAAAGCTCACCGGACAAAAGCTCACCGGACAGAAGCTCACCGGACAAAAGCTCACCGGACAAAAGCTCACCCGTTTTTTGACAGACCCGGACAAAAGCTCACCCGTTTTTTGACAAACCCGGACAAAAGCTCACCTCGATTTTTTTTTTGCTAGCCGGGCGAAACACGGGCTTAAATAAAGTGCGGACGCGATGGACATTGGACCATTTTTAGGCGAACTTGTACCCCATCCACCAGTGAGTTGCGAATTTTGAAAAATACTTTGAAAGAACGGGTGTTGGGCCTTTTGGAAAAGTACAAGACAGGTGACCAATTTAGAAAACTGTACGGGATTTTAGATAGGCTCGCGTTCCTTCCACCACAGCTTGTTCCACAATAACTAACCACCAGGGAAAAGTCTACCGGTGACATCGTCTACCTGCTGGACTATTTTGATTGCACGTATGTCAACGGCCGCTTCCGTTATACTTTTGTTCCATCTGCGGCGGCACCCAGAGCGAATTCTTCCCTTCGCCTGGCTCTGCGCCGACGACGACCGGAGTTTCCCCCGATACGGTGGAATATGTACCACGCCATTCTGCAAGATAAAGACCGGATGAACAACACCTGCGAAGGATGGAGTACCGGGTTCCAGAAGCTCGTCGGCCACGCCCATCCAAGCGTCTTGAGGCTGATTGACATGCCTACAGCAAAATCAGGCGCTCGTTGCTACGACATTGACACAAGCCCGGAGAGGTGAGCCCACAGTAAAGCGGGTGCGAAAAACCACTCTGCGCCTGCATAATCGTCTTAGAAATATTTGCGAGGGCTTGCATGTACATCGAGATCTACCAAGACTGCTGGAGCTAGTAGGGGACTGCATTCGCTTCTAACCAATCGATAAATAAACTTGTTTTTATTAAAATCAACAAACCATGCGCCTGTCAGATTTAATTTATCGTTGCCTTTTTGTGTCGCACGCATGCACCTAAGTTGTCCGCACTCGTGTTAAGACCAACATGAAATTTTCTCGTGGTGAGCTTTTGTCCGGGTCTGTGAAAAAAATCGGTGAGCTTTTGTCCGGGTCTGTGAAAAAATGGGTGAGCTTTTGTCCGGTGAGCTTCTGTCCGGTGAGCTTTTGTCCGGTGAGCTTTTGTCCGGGATTCGTAGCTCGCGTACGCCGCCAATAGGGATATACATTGCAAACGTATCGTCGGTTTATTCCTTATTAAAGAACTTCAATCTGTTTCCTGCCATTTTAGGGCACTGTCAAAATGCGGAAAATGACCGAAGGGAGTCTAGAATTTCAGTGGATGATTTCTTCCAGGACTTAATATTTTTATTGCATTTCTTTTTCTTCAGGTATCGCAATTTTCTCTTCTCTTCAGACTGTGCAGATTTCTTACAAGCCCATTGTTCTTGGGTGCGACATGCCGCCCCGCCATTCTTCCGCAAAAGAATGAAGGGTTTAAAAATACCCTCCTAAAATAACTCCAGACACCCTGCAAGCAACCGGGCGCACTTGTTTTCCGGGTAGATTAGCACTTGCATCACTTACACGCCAGACTAATTGTAACAGAACTCGACACGGCTTATCACGGAAAACCATCTACTCTCCGTTATCCGTCGCCATCGACGTTCTATTTTCGTTGCCGTGCACCTCTCTGCAAAAGCGACCGAGTTCGCCCCTCAAAGGAGCGAAGCAAACTTCCAGCTCACTTTACAAAACACGGCTGCGCGAAGGACAGCTTTAATTTTTTCTCCTCGCCAGTGGAAAGAAAGAAAACCTCGTGCGCAGCCCCTGAGGCACTGCTACAGCCAATCATTGCCATCTATTAAGGGCACTCACCCAATGCCGATGCGTGAATAGCCTTGAGGACCAGGCATGCGAGCCATAACTGAAGCGCGAAGACACGCGGTGTAACCTTTCGCACGATCATTGACCCATGCAGTGCTCTCATAGTCGTGCCCGCTGCAGGACATTACCCCTTCGCCCAAGCATTGTCCAAGCCCGTACGACCTACCGCGATAATCAGCTTTTTACGAGCCAGACTGTAGAGCATGTGCTCAAGGATTGTTCGCCCGCGCAGGAAATAACTACACAGGAAGCTTGCGATTTGTTACGGTTTTTTGATAGGCTGGGCAGTCTAGTAGCTAGAGACGCGCGGCTGAAGAAGTGACTGTTGCAGCTATACAGGATGTTGATGAGCGCTATTCAGGCTATTACTGAGCGCTATTCGGAAAATTCTTATAAATAATTCAATAAACCGGAGGAATTAAAACTTTTGAGAAATGTGTCTTTAGATGCATAGTGCATTTGTCATATTCAGGTTTCATAAGTGTGGGCTTCAGGAAAAGGAAATTAAGCCTAAACAATCTTTTTTTTTATGCACTTGTAGGAAAACGTTAAAATCATTCCGCATCACGTTTTTGCTTTATGTGGTGGCACCTGTGAATAGCAGCGTCCATCAGAAACGTTTTTACCGTTTGCCTCCCGGTGTATAAGAAAATACACGTGAAGCCCACGTCCGTGAAATTTGAATATGATAAAAGGAACCATCTAAAGACATCTTTGTGGAAAGTTTAAATACACTCAGTTCACTGGCTCATTTATACGAATTCTCTTACTCCCGAATTGTGCTCGGAAACACCCTGCAGAAATTCGCGTTCTTTGTTTGGCATTCTGTTAAAAACACCTGCGGCTGGGTGAAAAAAATCTTGAAACAACCAAAAGTAGGAGAGACTGGGAAAGAAGTCGGTCAGACGAGACCTACACTCTTAAACAAAGCCGCGCGCTTTTCCACGGCAACATTATGAAGTCAATCGTCAGCAACTTACGGAGGCCGCTTCAGCGTAATGACGATGCCGAAACATATGTGCATCATCAACGCAGTTCGAGCCAGACATTAAGCCAACGCAAAACGTTACGCTTGCATTGCTTAATGTCAGCAACTCAGACTGCGTTGTTTGGTCTAAACATATGCCCTTGCTGCATCGTCATTGGCTGAGCTGGCCTCCGCGGTGTTGGCGGTGATTGGCTATCCGAGTGTTGTGCGGGAAAGCAGACGCACGGGCTTTTTTTAGAGTGTACAGGGACGGAGCAAGTCAAAGGCATGTTTGGACGTGCGCAATGCCATTGAAAGATCCGTGGTTTCTGCTGCTGCTTAGGAAAGGGCTTCAAGCATCACAGAAACTATCATCAATGGAACGACGGCAAGAGCAGCCACTTGAACAGGAATTGGTGCGTAAAGCGGGAGCATGTTTTGAACAGTAGTCAAGAGGTTGAACACTTGTGGAATAAAAAGTTGGAACTATATGGTGCATGGAACATGTTGGAGTGGCAGAAGTGTGAAGGGTTTGTTGATGTTCCGCGTGCAAGCGACTGTTTGGAATGTGTCCCAAGCTTGTCTTGTAAACCCATGTAAATAAGTTGTATCCAGAAAGACTGAAGAGCTCCTAGGTAAGGGGCCCAAGTTTTGTGAATGCCTTATCGTCGATTCCGACATGTTTGCGAAAGTGGTCGGTCAGGACGAAAAGGCAGCATTCGCGGATCAAGCGGTAGGTCGGGTGGAAAAATATTGGGCAGAGAGTACCGAACAGAAACAAGAAACGTTTTAGAAGTAAGAACGGTAAAAAAAAAAAAAAAAAAACGTGTTGAAAGGAAAATCGTTAGGGTCGGTACAAGCTGGCCAGAGGGAGGGGGGGGGTTCGCAATCTTACCAAGGTCAGTTTAGCAGAGGAAGTCAAATGAAGCGCTGATTAACCTTTTCTGTGAATGGGCTGGAACCTTCGGAGAAATGAGGAAAGAGATTTGTGGGACTGTTAAGGAGGAAGAATTCGAGGGTAAGGCGAAGAGCATAGTGGCGTTTAAAGCAGTCAACTCTGAGCCTAACGTTTTTTTCTGAAACATCGTAAGCCGGAGCTTCCTTTTTGCACGTGCATTAATAAAAACGTAACATGGCAGAAGGTTGTGTCCACGTTTCTGCAACAAGGGTTGGAGTATGTTCAGCTAAAAACTCTCTGTCGCTAAGGAACACAAACGAATTAATCGGTATATTGGAAATTCATCATGGCAGGAAGTGTTCGGTGTTTTCTAGGATATAAACGGCTTGTACAACAGTGCAATCCAGTTATAACGATAATGAGAAAAGCCGGAAGTGCAATCGTTATAACCGATTATCGTTGTATCTGAACCGGATACCCCACGCAAAAAGGCATGGTCCTCTAGAAACTGATCGTTATAAGTGGTGCATCGTTATATATAGTATCGTTATAAGTGAATTGCATTGCATTCCTAGGAATTGAGACGTCGTCTGGCTGAGTTATTTCCCTGTCTCTTCTGTACTTTTGATTTTTTCACCCAGTCTCAGGTGTTTTAACAAAATAGTAAACTTACACCAGCCCGCCTGCGCCCACACTGTGTTTCCGTTCTGCGTTTGGCGTCGTCAACCTCGCTGTTGCTAGGGCAATTTCAGATGTGTACACGTTATTGAAATATAGTAACTAAATACCGTTACCCGTTACTCACTCAAAAAGTAACTAAGTACGTGACTCGTTACTACGATTCAAAATAAACGCGTTCTTCCTACCTAATATCGTCGCACTGCCCCTCGAAGCTATAAGTATCTATAGTATGCCGTAATGTCCAGGATTGTTCATGTTGAATGGTTGACGTGCCGGAAAATCCACGAGTTCACGCGGTGAAAAAGCAAGGCGACAGGGAAGAATGGTAAGCCCGGAATCCCAACAGAGAGACCGGCCGACGTCAGCACAGACACCAGACAAATTGATCCTCTTTTTCTATTTCTTTTTATACGCGGTACTTTACAGGACCGGAACGCGGTCGTGTTAATCCTGTGCGTGCCTGGCCACAGATTGCAGCCCCAAGGTCGACCGATAAAGACCCGAGCTCTGACCCACGTCACGTAGACCACCCGGTGTCCTATAGTCTTTCCTACGGTGTGCGTCACACTTTTCCGTCCAGAATCTAAAAAGAAAAACAGAAACGCGAACGGAAAAAAGGTCAGTCGAATAAGAAGAGATCATGGTGGAAACGGAGAGATATAAATCGGCCCCGGCCGTTGAAGGTGTACCCTTGGAGAATAGGGCGATAGTGCAAATGTTACGCTTCCAATTGACACCGTTTAAAGAAAATGCCTTAATTCCAATCGAAAACTGATGTAGAAGTATGTAGAAAGCAGATTGTGATCGCGCAGTGGTATAGATTCCACAGAACAACATCTCGAAATAAACTTAATTATAGTCATTTCAAACCAGTAAGCGTTTCGGTCGTCTCTCGGACCCGTGTAAATGAACTCAAAGCAAAAAACAAATGCAGTTGTACTTCGATCCATCGATGGAACCGAGATATACAGAAATGTGTTTTACGAGGAACTCAGAGGGACGCTAACTTTTTAGCAACGCCGTGTCTAACGTCGCTACAAGCTCCTCTTGTTCCGTTTTTTTTCTTCTTTTTTTCTGAACTTTAGCAGCTGGTAAGCTTCTGAAGCGAGTCTAAGTACTCCTCCCTGCCTCTTCAGTTTTTTTTTTTTTAGTTACTTTATTTAGCAGTTGCTTTGTTTGGCCGGTGAAGCTCGCGGCGCAGTTGTTTGCCAGTCGGTCAACTCTCTTCGATCGTGGCTCGTCGCGGAACGCTTCACGTAGCGACGCTACATGCAAATTAGCATAAGTGAGAATGCAATTCTGCATTAATAATAAAGCGTAACTTTATAGATCGCTCGTCGGGGAAGACCACGTCCCGAGCACGCCACCGCGACACAAGGAAACAAGACAAAGCAGAACGCAGTACGTTCCGTGTTCGTTTTACGAACCCTGTTTTATGCCAACGTCTCGGGATGCCTCCCAATATAACCCACAGCCAAGGACATGTTGTTCTTTGTCGTGAACCGATTTCCGGGACAGCATTGCGGCCAAGCAGCGGGAAGATGTTCAGCCCGACCTATATTCTCAAACACCCGCTTCTCGGTCGTTTTGTAAATTTACAAAACTCGGTCGCTTTGTATATCTGAAGTTGTAATCGGAGAAGTGAAGGTTACTTTTCCAGGCTAAAGCGTCCGAAGGAATCCCGAGAGAGAACTGCTTCGGTGCACAACGGCGTAACCGGAGTACAGTCAATGCCAGGCACGTAGCCAGGGGAGGGGGGGGGCATAAGGCCCCGCCCCCCCCCCGCCCCCGAAATTTTCCATTTTGCTGGGACCTCCTCTCCCTTCTCCCCCTCATACAGCATTTTGTCGGGCATTTCGTCATGGGCGGGCCCCCCAAAACAAAATCCTGGCTATGTGCCTGGTCAATACAACTACCTTAGGAAACGCAGGGGCCACGCCACGCTTTTTGCTCCTTCTTTTCTGTTTTTGTCGGTTAATGCCTCATTGGTCAAGGAGCAAGAACAGACACACGGCACAGACCTTTCATATTGACCAGCTTCGAAAAGAAAGAGCGCTACAAAGAGTGCTGCCTTATATAGTTTGTACATGGGCCATGCGGGTAGGGTGCGTATAGTTCAAATCCGCGGACAACTGGACGTGCAGTAAATTGGGTGATCACACGCACCCCGGACTGCCATGCATGACTCGCTTGGAAGACGCGTTCGAGGAACCGCAGTTTACACTAAAAAAAAAAAAAAAAAAGCCTGTGCGCCTACTTACCCGCAAAACACTCAGATAGCCAATCTCTGCGATCTACGAAATCAGCTCGGTGAATGATGAGGTTGGAAAAACATACGTTTAGACCTAAAAATGAAGTCGGCGCTGAGGCATTACGCAATGCAAAGTGCTATGCTTGCATTGCGTAATGCCACAGCGCAGACTTAATCTTGAGGTCTAAACAGATGTTCCACATCATCATTCGTTTAGCTGATTTCGTAGATCGCAGAGATTGGCTCTTCGAGTGTTTTGCGGGTAAGTTGACGCGCATGCATTTCTTAGAGCGTATAGGCGCGCTGTTCAGAAATTATGAGTCAACATTGACGCTTTGACAAAAATCTATTTCCTTTTTTTTATTTTTTATTTCCTTTTGAATGCTTGAGTTAAACATTTATTTTCCACCCCAATACGATTTCTTTAGTTGGCCAGCGAAGGTTTTGTAGCGTTGTTTTGTGCTCTCCCATTCTTTTATTATATTTGTTTTAGACTTGCCAGGGAAAGGCCAATATTGATTATGATAATTTCAGGATTTTAGCGACAGTTTCAGTATATCCTTGAGCCCGCGGGCGAGGCATTAACACCCCCGCTTCCTGTAATTACGCTATCTAAACGCGACTTGACCAAACCAAATGTGTCGTTACTGTAAATACAGCCATGTCTCGTTAATACGGACCCCGTTAATAGTGGATACCCCGCTATATGGACACCATTTTCGGAGACATACTGGGAAAATTCGTGCATTTTTGTCTCGTTATCATAGACAACTCACATGATGGACGATTTCTCGGGGAACGGAGGTGTCCATATTACCGAGACATGACTGTGTATTTATTTATTTATTTATTCATGGTACCTCAAAGGCCCAATAAGGGCATTACATCAGGAAAAGGGGGGGGGGGTGCATTCAGTGTAAGTATTAATCAAAATAAAATAGCAAAAACAAAGTAAAAAAATGCTGGCTGAGGTCCAACAATCTAAAAGAAAAGTGTTAAGTGGACCCTCTGGTTGCAGCAAAAGTTGTTAAACGATTTAAAAACATCGCTCATTAAATGTCACGACGTGAGAGGAAAAATCACGCACGAATCTTTAAGTCGACAACTAAAAGTATACAACTGAACAGTCCTTTCGAGCATGCTAATAACAACATAAGTAAAGAAATGACGTATACAATACAAAAACGGCAACAAAAAAAATAATTTATCGAATTCTCTTGGATACGATAACAATTGAACATAGTCGTTATTTGTAGAAAGATAAACCGCGAAACAATAGGTGGGAAAAAGCATAACATCACCGACCGTTTCTATTGTCGCGTTATCAGGCCAAAAGTCGATCCGGCATCGAACCGGGAAGCGCGTAGGTTGTCTGACACGGTTTACTGCACGTTGCGGTTGGGCAAAAAACGGTTCGTGGCGCGTTCCCCTTGTGTCGTTGTTCGCCCAAGGGGACGCGATTGCCCGGCAACGGAGCAAAAGTTCTACACTGCGCTGACTGGTACTCGTTACACGCAATCAAATAAATTGTAATCGATTACCTTGTAGAGTAGTTTTGTAATAATATCTTCAACATTTACTAGGAAGTAATCACAACAGTAATCTGATTACTTTTGGAAGCACTAAAATTGCGTGTATGACAGTTACAATATTTCCTTCCCTTTTTAATGGCGCCAGCTTTGTTCGATAGAACCTTCCTACCATGAAATCATCGAACCAAATCTCCGAGAGGTTTACCGCAATTGGTGGATTAAGATAAATAGTTAATAATTCGGCGATTCTAACCCAATAACGGACAGTACGAAGAACACGATTTGCATACCGGCAGAAAGCTCGGTCATTTTGTAAGTCTGATTTTGTAATCAGAGAAGTGACGGTTACTTTTTCAAGCGACGACCGATTACCTTTCGTCTTTAGTAGTCGATTAATTTAATTAAATACTCTTCAAGCACGAGCAATTGTAATTGTAGTCGATTACTTTTTTCGGCTAACGTGTACAAGACTGACACTGCGCGACACACTTAGCGCGAACAATCTAACCCTGGTTTTCTCCGTTTTTCATCTCGTATTGAAGGGCTGCCAAGAAAAGTACTCTGGTGGTGGAAAGCGCTCGGTTGGGGTGCTATCCTAAGTGGAAAATATTTATACCGGCCAGTAACCTTTCCAAGTAAAAGGCAAAAAAGCGCCCAAGTCGTGTTGGCGCTATCAGTGTCGCGCAGCCCATACATTTGGGCAGCCTCTTCATCTAGTTTGGGGAAACACAACAAAAACAAATATAAATAAACTACATATCTTACAAAAGAAAGCTGTACGTGCTATTGCCAATGTGTTATACTGTGATCATAGGGAACACTTGTTCTCATTGTTTAATATAAAACCAATTTTAAATATTTACAGGTCCCGAGTTCTTGTGACGTACAAGAAGTCAATGCAGTTTAAACATAAAGGTTTTGAGGAATTATGCAACCTTGTCCTTCCTACTTCCTCCTATCAACTCCGCCGCCCCAAAGCAAAATGGTTTGTTTCACCATCACAATCATTACGCTATAACCTCACAGTAAATAAAAAATTAGGTACTTTATTAAATGATTTATATTTAAAAGGTGTTGATATTCAAGCAATGACGCTGGCAGAGGTAGGAGCATTATTTTGGGGTTGTTTTCTTGGGTACGGCTAAGGCATACGGATCGCTGTACCATTGTATACTACTATGAATTCATTAATTTCTCTTTTTTTCTCATTTCGTATGATCTGTTGTCTGTACATTTAAAATAGTGTCCTTTCCCTCAATGTACCAATTTTGTTCGTTTACTGAAATTGCTTGGGAATCGCCTGCTGTAAAGGTGGCCAGGACCTCCGGGAAGCCGCTGCAGCAGGTTTTTGCCCTGGTCCCCGGTTTCAATGCTTAGACAAAATAAAGTTTTTTTTTTTATTATTAACACGTTTTTTTCAGTATTGAAGCCACATTTTCTAACAAAGAACAGCCCCTTTACAACAGCTGTAGCCGGCAGCAGAGACGGAACCAATGACTTTTTCCCCAAACAGCCGCTGGCTGCCCGGTTACGCGCGCGGCTTATATAACAGGCTTTCCGAATGTTCTTGCGGCGAGGACGTCTGGAGAGAGGCGTGATATCAGCCGGCGCAGATTCTGTTCTCGATATAGACTCGTTAGAAAGGCCGGCGGCTTATCCACTTTCCCTTTTCCTTTCGAGGCGGGTGGCGTAACGGCGCCTGTTGCACCCAGACGCAGTGCCATGCGCCGTATCTATATGGCTCCAATTATTCTAACTCCATAAGCGCGCTAATTGAGAACAAAACAAGCGCAAACCAAGAGTTGGATTCTATTAAATTAATCGTAACTCAATCTCGGCCGTTTCTAATCGCGCTCCAAGCGCAGGCCTGCGCTCCTGAAGAATGCCCCCCCCCCCCCTTTTTTTTATAATGTCTCTAATATAATGTCAAGTTCGCTAAATAGGAATATGAGTTCACTATAGAAGAATCGCATGGAAAAAATGAACTCGACGAGTGCCTTATGTGACAAGGCTCTTGGATCTATGTGCCGACAAATTAAGGGAGAGGAGGAGACGAGAGGGGACGTCAGGACGCCGAGCTCTGATTGGAACAATTAGTGGGTACACCTAAAGCTAGCTGCCTTTGTCTCCTCTGCACTCGTCGAACGCGTTCGAATACCAGAGCCAAACGCTAGACGCTGGTGTTCCGCGTTCTAACGCGTTCGACGAGTGCAGGGTTGACAAATGGCAGCTATAGCTTTAGGTCTACCCCCTAATCGTTCCAACCAGAGCTCGGCGTCCTGACGTCCCCTCACGACTCCTCCTCTCCCTCAGTGTCTCGGGGTATTTATCCGCTTTGTACACAGGTTATTCGGTATTGTTCACATATTAAAATGAATCGTCCGATCGAGATAATTAGTACGTGATGGTTGAATCGTCCAAAGCTGATTATGTCTTAAGTGATGGAAAATGATACGATGTTTTCGATTAACTAAATCGAATGATATTATCATTGTTATGCTGAATACAGTACCTACCTTATATTCCGCGGCCGCTTTATTTCCGGCAATTTCGCGAGTGGCATTACCGCCAAAGAATGATCACGCGGATGCACTACCGATAGTCTCGTCAGAGGTAACCGGGTTCTTCAGACATTGATAGCGTCGGCTGCACAAAACCAACAAAGTGTTAAAGTCTAAAAAAATATCGTCGTATTAGTTAGACCAAGAAATGTTATTTGCGTGGTTAATCATATCCGCATTTGTATTGTTATGATACTTTCAGACCTAGTTGCAGACCACGAAAAAAGTAATAAAGATACGAGGATCCCAGAGAACGGTATATTAGAGCCCAAAAAGGCGTAAGGACAAATGAACCTTTCGCCAGCTCATTACGCCTGCGCTTCGACATTCGCCGAGATACTTCATTGTTCTCCGTGAGTGGCTTGTGTTCTGCAGCAAAGTGAACTCCAACGTTTCTTTAGATAGTACATTCAGGAGCGCGTCTCAGCGTGTACTCCACGACGGCGGGAGATGGAACGCCCTCCACGGGGTTGCGTTGTTGTGCAGGGCACCGGACCCGTCGTCTCGACGCCGGCGACAACCTTCGTTGGGCAAAACGTCGTGAGCCGGCGTTCCTGCGCACACACCGCTAGGCGGTTTTTGAGTCGGGGCAGGCGGCGCACGTAATCCCCAGCCCGGATCAATTGACGATTCTTTCCTTCAGGCAGTTCTCCGAGGTCGGCTGGAGGAAGGAAGTGGCTGCCGACTCAATCGTCCACCTAACGCACAGCCGACTATTTTTAGGATTCATTGGATCCAGCGAGACCTATCCTCTTGGAGGAAAGCGTGCTTTCTACGGGGACTTAATGGGGCGTGCGTTCGCGCATGCGAGTGTGTCTGGCGGCGTGAGTGACATCCTGTCGGGATACGTTGTGATTTACATTATTAAAAAGAAACAAAAAAATGGAGGCACCGATACAAAATGCGTGGACGCGTGGTTTCTGTTCATCCACTGTTACTCGTGAATCGTGGGATCAGGAATTCCCTCATTCTCACGCAGCAGGAGAAGCCAGGACCGTTGGTGTACAACACAAGAAAACCCGAGTTCCCGAGCAGACTCAGTCATATTGCTGACTTTATCTCCCGACCGCGCCTTTTACTGTGCTCCAAGTTTGAAGTCAAATATTCGAACATATCGTAAGGGTCTCTCACATGCAGCGCACCTCTGTATCAGCAATAATTGAGCGCCGATGTAGGGTTGACTTTAAGTTGACTTAGCGCTGCCTTAGCGCCATTGTTGTAAACGTTACAAAAGGAAAAGTAACGAAATACGTTACTCGTTACTTGTAAATAAAAGGAACGCGTTACCGACCTACGTCACTTCAAAATAAAAGGAACAAAATGTGACGCACGCGTTACTTCTGCGTTGCTTTTTTTAAATTATGAATTAACACGTTTTACTCTTCTGACCTTAGGTATGCATAAGCGCCATACTTTAAGAAACAATATGTCCATGCAGAAACTGAAGATAATTGCTTAATCTTTTTTTACGGCTTCACGCGTGTACCTACCTACCTTCCCAACGTTCTCCTTGATGCTTGGGTAATTTAGCAAAACCTGCTAAATTACCCAAGCATCAAAGAGAATGTTGGGAACATAGGTACACGCGCTGCACGTGCTCGCCTTACCACCGAAAAAAATTCGAAGTAAATCCCCAAAATAAAGCGTCCTTGGAACGCGCGTGGGAAGTGCCATTTGTTTTAAATTTTTGCTTTCGATCAACTACAGCTGAAGATGCCATCACGCGCAGCGCGTGTACCTACGTTCCCGGCATTCTTTTGGATGCTTGGGTAATTCGGCAAAAGGCCTATTTACGGAGGGAGTATAGACGCTTTGCAGCAGTTGTGCATGGGCGCCGCCATAACCGACCTTCATTTTTTGTGTCCTCTTACTTCGTTCCCTTCACTTCATCATTACCAGAACAGGCCAGGTTATTGCCATCTTAGATTCTATGGTGTCCTTCTCCCCAGCATTGGCCTTTGTGGAGGCTCGTCAACACCCGCCTCAGTGGCTCCGAATCTCGTTAAGACAACAGAAGGTCAGCAATGGCGGCTGCAATCTGGCGCGTGTGTAAAGCGTCTATACGGTGAATGACGACGAGGCTCTCTTTCGACGTCAAAAAACAGTCCGCGCTGTGACACTGAGCAAATGCTTAAGAAACGCAGTTCTTAGTTCGTGGTTCGTTCTCCGGCATTCTTATCGGCGAATGCCGCAAGCTCAATAAATGAGAGCGGAAATCATATGTTCGGGACAAAGCATCTGGGCATGAGCCTGGATCAGTAAACGCATGGTGTCACTGTAAGATTGTATCCGATCGCCTGTTTTGGCTGCACTTCCCGGTTTCGCATCTTTAGTCACGAAATTAGAATTCTAACAAGAAAATTGCAAACCACAATACAAAATGTGCAGCGATTGACAACGGCATCTCTCGCGTTGTTGAAAGATGTTCTTTTTGAGATTTGCTTTTAAGCGATCTGCTTCGGGATATTTTATTCAGGAGCTTTGCTTTAGGAGCTTTGCTTAACTAGTGTTGCTTTAGAAACTTTGATTTTTGAAAAATAGTTGTGGGAGATATGCTTTATGAGGTGTGTGAAAGGCGCTTACGCGCTGCCTCTCGTGCGTGATATAGTCGGGTTCCTGCGACCTTCGCTGTTCTCGTGCCGTTGCGACCCTCCATCTCCTCTGCTCAGCGCGACGCGCTTCCCGCTCTTCGGACTGAGGGCTGCGAGGAATGATGAATAAATGTTCAATACAGAAAGTTACATCGAGGAGGGGAGTGAACTGATAACATCCTCGATCATCCGCACCGGTGCGCACCGGGGCACAGAGGTGCGCCCCTTCGCCTTCGATCAAGTGCACCGGTGCGCACCGCACGTCCTCGATCAATGGAGCGCACTTTCCCGGTGCGGCTTTTCGTTGCCCCAACGCGCACCAAGAAAATCGACGGTGTGCCGGGGTGCAGTCCCATCGGGCATTGCGGCCAGGAGCGGGAATCGAGGAGACGGCGGGAATAGCAGACGCGCGGTCTATCGAGATGACGACCTTGCGAAAACGAACACGCCTCGCAGCCGCACTCGATGAATTCCTCAGTTCTTCTGAGAGCGAGGACGACGAGCTTCTTACCATCGCCGCGATTGCCGGTGATTGCTGCGGTAGCAAGAAGCGCCCGAAAGTTATGACCTCCGTGGAAAGCGTTGCGAGGCGTTTCGATGACACCGAGGTACGGCGTGGTACGGCTATTATCTGGTGGTACTCTTTCTTGAACCAACAATGATAGGCAAAATATACCTGTGGAATTCTCACCAGCTTCGTGACCCCATCGACAATCACGTCCACGATGTTCGTTTGCGTGGGACCGCTAAATTCGCCTGTAAAAAACCAGAAGAAATTGACAGCAGACGGGCACCGCGCGGGGACGTACGCAAGAAAATACGAACAAAACGCCAAGTGACGCATGGTGGCGGTCGCCGGAGTGCACAGGCGCGGCGGAGTTTGTCTTCGATATTGCACCAACTTCGCGCTGCACGACCGAGGAGCGCTGTGCACTGTCCTGGTTTCTAGGGCAATTCCGGTGCGAGTTGATCGAAGGTGCTATTAGCGAGCGCCGTGTAGACGCATCAGAAGCCGGAGAAGCTTCTAGAATCCTGAAGCAGGAATGGTCAGGAGAGAAAATTGAGAGAGAGAGAGAGAGAGAGAGAGAGAAGAGAGAGAGTGAGGGCGTTAACAGGCCGTACTGTCCCTCTCTTCCCATTGCCGTGGCCCCTCGCGCGCATCACTCTCCCCAGCGATCGCGGGGTTTTTGCGTACGAACAACATCGGATTTCGCCCGAAAGAAACACGAACAGATAACGACGTAAAAAAAAAAAGATCTTCGCACTGCGATAATATTAGTGCCTGTGGATATAATATCTATACTCTAAAAAATGGTCTGTGACTTCACTTCCCTAGAGAACACGGGACAGCCAAACGCGGCAAACAATACCAGTATCCCAGGGAATGACGAAGCTCGAAATAGGATTAGAGCGAAACATTCTACGTGCGCAGGGACAGTCAGCATGACTTTTCGCGTACTCACTGTTTCTGCGGAAATCGCATTTTTAGATCTATTCGTAATCTCGGCTTCTTTATTTGCTGGAATTCTGCAATTGTTTGCCGTGATAGGGAAGGAGGGAAGTGAACTAATGGGGCTTTTTTTAGAGCGTGGGTAGAGCCCGTCCGGGTTTCGCGGAGTCGAAGTTCGTCTTGGAAGGGTTTCACTTCCTCCATCGACACAGAAGTTGAGGGGACATGGAGGAAGTGCGGGGGTCGCTGCCGCAGACACAAGGGGTCAAAGAAACCGACGTCTCGTCGACCCCGAAAGCAGGCTCCGCGTCATGGGAGCTGCCACCACGTTCCCACGTTACACAATGCGTCGTTCCATTTCCTACCCGGGTGAGTGGACCGCAAGCACCGGCCTGCGTGGCTAATAATAGGGGCGGCTCTCGAGAGGGACCGCGTTGCCCAACGAAACAACTGACGAGCCGCACCCTGCGATGCGTTTTAGGGACGAATTGGACGGCACGTTGCCGCCCGTCAACCGCGAGGTTCACAACTAGTACGGACGCTGGTAACCTTGTTTTGATTAGGGACGGATTCGGATTTCCGTTCAAAACTCTTCCGTGCGATAGACCGATCTCACCAGCCCAGTTTGACTACGCCACCGCTGCCGCAATGGATCCAGGGAACTTTAGTCTTTCTGCACGTGCGACAACCTCGCTGGAGCTCTGCGCGTTTAGAGCATGAGACGGCACGAGCCCTCGCGTGCACGGACGTCTGCCTCCTGTGAACTAAAGTTATGGCGGCGTCACGCATGCGCCGAACGCTTAGCGAGATCCGTCTATTTTTCGTTCTGCGATCGGGCATGCCAAACAAAATTTTTATTTGCTATTTATTTATTTATTTATTCACCCTCAAGGTACATAGTACATTTCAGAGGGGAGTGAACACACAAAAAAATCATGGCAGCGAAATCAATCAACTAAGGGTGCTGAGTGTTTGTTTTAAAAGAACAACGTCAGTGATGGAGGCAATCGAAGCAGGAAGGCGGTTCCAATCTGTTGACGTGCGAGGTATGAATGACACACTGAATGCGTTAGTATTAAAACTTGGTAGGCCAACCTTATGGACGTGATCGAGGCGAGCGGAGCGATACGATGGTTCGAGTATAAGTAAAAATGAGTTGTAATGGTAGATTTTATAAAACAAGCAGAGACGAGCACATTTACGGCGGAACGATAAGTCAGGTAATGATAGAGTTATTTCCATATTTGTTACACTAGACGTGCGATGATAGTTAGATAAGATGAAACTAGCTGCTCGATTTTGAATGCTTTCCAATGCAGTGACAAGGCAATGTTGGCCGGGATCCCACACGGATGAAGCGTATACTCTAATTTGGAACGGACTAGACACTTGTACATGATTAGTTTCAGGCTTTCAGCGATGGTAGTTGATAAGATTGGCATTTCCAGCAACATACTCAATATGGGTATTCCATGAGAGGCTGGAAGGAAGCGCCGAAGGACGGGGACAAAAGAAGTAGGTAACGACGACACGTGGCGCCCCGCCATGTGGCGCGCGTGGACTTCTTTTGGCCCCGTCTTTCGGCGCTTCCTTCCAGTCATGAACAACCAACTAGCCCAACTTAACATTCTGTTGCATTCCATGAGAGATTGGAGGTAATATAGACGTCGAGGTACTTGCAAACGGAAACAGGTGATAGGGGTGTATTGTTAATGTGATATGTACGACAGCTAGTGTTAGTACGTGACGCTGTCATAGACTTGCATTTATTGGTATTTAATTCCATCAGCCAAGCATCACACCAGTGAGCTATGTGGTTAAGATCTATGATGTGAAGGACTGAATTTAGCCTTTCATAGCGCTCCAATTGTTGCAGTCAGATATTTTTACGTACGAGTATACTGTATACAGAAGCAGCGCTCCTTGAAAAAACATTGTAAAAAAGAAAATGTTTTTTTCTTCTAAAGGGAAACGTATATTTAAAAAAATATACCACAAATCTCGAACAATATTTACGCCGCTAGGCGATATTTAGGAGCAGAATGTGAAGGTCACAGCCCGCTAAGCCCCGCCCCGTGCTTAGATCTCTCATTGGCTGGAGAGATGAATGACGTGCGAAAGGTTTGCTGCAAATTTGTATCTCCGTGCCGTAATAGTATCTTAATCAACTTTTTTATGTTTGAGAAACAAATAATCTAGATATAGTCATTATTGTTTTCAAAAATATCCCGAGATTGACTTTCCGCTTCGGTTTCAAACGATAACAAACATGGCTGCCGGCGTCTGCGGAGCAGACTTGTACGTAGTTCAACTACTCTACTCAAGTTACTGTAGTTTAACTACTTTTCTGAGTAGTTTAGTAACTTCCAATTACATTATTATTTCTGTAATTAGTAGTTTACTCTAATTACTTTCTCCGAGTAACTTCTACTCAAATTTCAAATTACTTTTAAATTTTAGTGGTTGTTTTGCCAATCAACAAACATTCTTGCTCAAAAGAGATAAGATGTTGGAAGATCAGCTGATATTTGCAGAGAGGGGGAGGCATATGGCGGTGGAGAGGGGGGGGAGAAAAGGTTTGGAGAGTCCGAAACCCCCGAAATTTTCACGAGCCTCCCTGCAACAACACTGCTAGGAGGCGCGGGGAGCGAACAGACACGACGCAAGAGAGGCCGAGTAACTGCGAGATTAGCGCCGAAGACTGGCGTTTCTTTATGTCCCGATGCTCAAGGAAACTTGACCCATTTGAAGAAAGGGCTGGTCCCCGGTTTTTCCCAACGTAGAAACTCTCGCCCACTACAGGAGCTGCACATGCTGCATCCTCACTCAAAGGAGGCAAAAAAATGCAGCACCTCCTCTGAGGCTCATTTGGTGCTCCCGTAGTTTGTGCTGTACTCAAAGAATCGCGTACTAAAGGGCAACGTAAAAGGACCTTTTTGCGTTGCCTCCCCTTCCAAAACTCAGAATATGCAGATCTTCAAAGATTCGAAGATCGTTCGAGAAACCTGTAGTAATTCCCCAACGTTTTTATACAAAACATAATAAACAGGCAGTGTTAGGAAGTACTCAATGTATATGGTACTTAAAGTACTACAGTTTCGAAAACTTGTACGTTACTTGAAGTACATTCTCTGAGCACGTACTTGTACTTTCCGACGAAAGTAATACTCCCGACTTCAATCTACATTCCCCGAATGCGAAAACAAGAAGTGGCGTATCGTCGTGTGAAAACGCGCTCTTTCGAGATGTCATCTGGTCATTTCGCTGAGTGAAGTAATGGCGGCTATAAGACAGACGCAAATAAGTGCCTTATAAGTTGATTGTGTCAAATAGCTCGTCAGCGAGAGTAAAACAACTACTTTGTGGCGACTTTATACAATATTTGCTGTCATTTCTGTAAAAAACTGATGCAACTCCGATTACCCCTGGAGCAATGCATAACAGTTAAAAAAATACTGTATAGGGATTGAAAGGGCATCATGGAAGATCGTGTTAAAAGTACTTGTACTTTACCTTGAACTATATTGTATTTATAGTACGTTACTTCAAGTACATTGCACCCGGCGTACTTATTACTTTACTTTTAGTACATTACCTCTCAATTACTTTGCACTTTACTTCAAGTACTCTTTATATATACTTTACGCAACACTGTAACCAAGCCAACACTGTCTAAAATATCAAGTTAAGGCAGTGCTAAACATCAAAGTAGAACATATACATTCGCAGAACATCATTGACCAAACACACAAGAAAGTACAAAACAATTAGGCACGCAGAGGCAGAACCAGCTATTAAAGCACTTCTGTGAAAAAAACAAGCCGATTCATAGTTGGCTAGCACAATTTCGCTAACGGATCAAAACGTATGTACTTTCTTTTTACCATAAAAAATATAAAAGTAACTTCCAAAGTAACTTCAAATGTAATTCGCTACTTTTTTACGGTAGTTAGTAATTTACTCAATTACTTTCCATTTGAGTAATTTCTACCCTACTCAAATTACTTTTGAGGTCAATACTCAGTAACTTAACTTAATTACTTTTTTGAGTAACTTGTACATGTCTGCTGCGGAGTGATCAACGAGCATTGCTCGTTGAAGTCGTCAATTGTTATGAGTGCGGGTTGTTTTGAGTTTGCAAAGGTGTTTACAGGAAGATCTCATCAACCGACATAGTTGGCAGCAAACAACTGTGGTAAGTATACGCGCCTTTGGAAGCGCTGTGGGGGGGGGGGGGGGCTTGTTTTCGAAACGGGATTGGCCTAATCCTAGAGCGTCCCACATTCACTATTTTGATCGATCTGGCTTGATTTCTTTCTTTTCGCGTGTTGATGCTGAATAAAGATGTTGGGTCACGTAAAGTGGCCCCACTGCTTTGTGAATTGTGCAGCCATCGTGAATGCGAGCATGGCTTGAATACCGAGAACATACCTACGCAGGTAAGAATTTGCGAGATATTAGACCTTATGCGAAATCGCTTGGTGGTCTGACAACACTGGGAGCGTCGCCATTTTAATGTTGTCAAGCGTCGTTGGTACCGAACAGGGTGTAAGATAGACAGGTGGGGAAACGAGAGCCAAATGAGCGACCGGATTGTGTCCCCTCGGTTTTCTCTTTTCTGTGGCGCCATCTATGTGGAGCACCGCGAACTCCCACTCCGTTTGAGCGACCGGTGGCGACCGGTTAAACTGACGGAGATGGTTTCTCGTGGATTTTCAATGGAGGACTGTCGTGCTCTCGGTTTATTTTGCGCACTCTCCCATAGAGTTTCATACAAATCCGATTCCAATTTTTTTCCTCTCGCCGCAACGCCATCTGTCGCAAATCGGGGGTACCCGCAAGCAGACCAGTACACAATCCGGTCACGGCGCTGCGGTAGGCTTCTATGGGCCGTTTCCCCACCTGTCTATCTTACACCCTGGTACCGAAGCACGGTGGAGGCATAGAGACAACCGTACGGGCAGTGTGCGATGGCGCGGCAGCTGTGCTTTCCGTCTTCCTATCATGGAATGTGGACGAACAGTTCAAACAACATACCGGAACTATCTGACAAAATTGTCGGAGGCCTGTGCACGCTGGCGACAACCGGCAGTGTATAAGCTTCCACAGCGAAGGCGTAGGACTTGCTCCGCTGCTTCAAGGAGGTTGTCGCCAGCTTGCACAGGACTGCGAGAGTTTCGTCAGACAGTTGCGGTAGGTTGTTTAAACTGTTCGTCCAGATTCCATGGTCGGAAGGCGGAAAACAGAGCTGCTGCGCCACCACACACTGCCTGTGTGGTTGTCTTCGATGCCTCCACCGTGTTTCGGTACCGACGGCGCTTGCCAACATTGAAATGGCGACGCTGTCAGTGTTGTCAGACCCCAGGCAATTTCGCATAATGTCTATTGGCTGGAGGCATTTGGGCGTTCGGCTCGCATCAAGTTAGTTTAGGTATGTTGCCGTCATTTTCGCTTTGAAAGGCAAGTAGCTCTCAAGTTTTGTAGTGCACACCTGGCCTGCCGAAGCGAATAATTTTAGGTCACGTTGTAATTGCACGTCATGACGCTCTCTCGCCTTGCTCGCGAATGCCATGCTAAAACAATAACAAATATAAAAGCTGAAATGAAAGCATATTTATTTTGTTCCTTTTTTTAGCCCTCTCGGTCGCTCTACCGCACATCGACAGACGCTGACAGATGCTTGTATTGGACCGTCGCTCGCGCATGAGGGAACGCTAGGACACCGCTTTTATGGTCGAGTCTTGCGAGCGTTGTAAAAGTTTTTAGACGGGGGCGAAATAGCAGACTGTCGACGGCGAAAGCGGGCACCAACGGGCAGCGTTCATGTCCGCGTCCTTCGGGTGTGACAGACGACGATAGACAGTGGTGAAATAGTAGACGTTGCCAGAGGCTGCCGCGCGTCCGTGGCTTTCAGCGCGTCAGTTACCCGAGCCGCCACCAGTGGGCGCGCTCCCCAGGCCGCCATTAGAGTTCCTGTATAGGCTCCCTCGTAGGGAGCCTATACAAGAACTCTAGCCGCCGTTGCCGGCCTGTATTTCGGCTTGCGCCTGCATTCCGGTTACCTCGCTTGCGGGTGTTTGTGTCACGATGAGCGCAGCGACCGCAGTTGGACGCGTAAACGGCGCCCAACAGGAAGACATGTTCTGTAGTGGGTTTCAAGAATTACAGTGGCGAAATTGAGGTCTGGAGCCACACTGTGTGCCCGGAACATGCCCCGCTGAAGCGCAGGGACTGTCCGTGCTCGGTGCCGTTTTCAATGTACCGATTCATACTAAATCACCCGAGCAGAGCTTCTTTAAGACGGGACAGCTCGTGCGAGCAAGACTTTCTACCCAAGCCATAGGTTGTCTGCTGTAACTAATTCTGACGCACCCAACATCGAGCACGATATTTTTCTGATGAGCGACGAGGCGCAGCGCCTAAGACCGCATGCGAGGGACTCCCGGGCGACGAGCAAAGTTTACTAGGAATTTACTACACCCGAGTGTTGCGACGAACGGCAGCAAGCAATCCGCCGCAACGACGTCCCAGCCCGTCGGTGATCGCCAAGTTTTTCGCTCGCCACATCGCCTACGTGATTAAAGTGCCCACATGCCGCGAGAAACAAGACTGCGACGAGCAAAGTATGCACGCATAGCGATGCCTAACGCAGCAAGGCTATCACAGTCTTAGGAGTGCGATAGCCTTGCTGCGTCAACTCGATATTTGCAGAACTCGCACTGGGTTACAACTACCTTTACTTCCGCCAAAAACGTAACAAATGTGATGAACTCACATGGTCTCTGAAGTCTATAGGTCATAATCTTGTGTCGCCGATCCATTCACAGCCCGATTCCATCGTATATAACACCCCGGCGGTGTCTGGCGAAGCGTAGTAAGCAGTGCAATACGTAGTGCAGCAGCGGAAAAGTAGAGGGCGGCAATAGTGGACGGGTCATGTGACTTCAAGATGATGGCGCTCATGCGAAGTTTCCTTGTCAGATGCCAGACTATAGACGCGCCGGATTTCGGGAAAGGGAAGCACCGGGCTTGTTAGCGCGTTCGGCCGAGCAGCCAAGTCAATCCAGAAAAGTAACGGGCGGGGCAACTAATTTGTGGGCGGGGCTTAAAGCAGGCCATGACCGCCACCTAAATTGCGTCTAACGGCGTAAATATTGCGCGAAAATATTTCTCTTCTTGTGGAAACATTACGAAAAAAATACGTGTCCCATCTATGTTGTAAAAAAAAAAAAATCATTGCAGTGTTTCTTTTAAGTTGCGGCGGCACCGCTAATACATATCATACGAAAGACAGTGTGCAGACGCTGTCTATTCCTTGTATGACACTGGTCAGACAAAAACAGTCTGCAGAAATGATCGAAGCATATATGAAGCAAACTTGCTTCCCACATGCTGAAGCATCACCGAAGATAATTCTGTCGTCGTGCCTGCAGCGAACACCTCGTCCTTTGTATCATATATGTGAGCAGCGTGACTGCGACTTTACGATTCAGCGGTAAACGATCTGAAGGATATGCTTGCTAAGAGGGGACTTTTAGCGAACCGTTACCGTGTTCCACGTATAGCGCACTACCGGAGCCTCCGGGTGATACCGTGACCGCGAAAGGATCCGGTAGTGCGGTACGCGGAACACGGTAACGGTTCGCTAAAAGTCCCCAGTATCGTAGCGTCTACTGTAAGACGGGAACATCGACCCTCACCCTGCAGTTTTCGGGAAGACACACTAAAAGAAAAACGGGGGCCGGGGGAAGAAACATCCTATACGATCGGGACCGGTATCTCCATGAAGATATACCTGCACCGATCGGTCGTAGAGACGTTTTTTACACTGCATGACGGTGACGGGACAAGTGGATATTTTGGCCGATATATCTCAGCGCTGCTTCGCTGTTATCGGTCGCGTGGGCTGTTTCGATGTGATTTCATCAGACCCGTCTTTACATCTTTGCCACTGCTCCTATATGGGACAATGCGTGCTGACTCCCGCCCACCAGCCTCGTTGCCACCATTAGCATGACAACCTTTCTTTCCCAAGATTTATTTAATTCCGTCCATTAACAAGCCTGATCCGGGCTATTATCCGTTGCTCAATTCTGGCGTCCATGAACATCTGCGCCGGGCCGTGGCATCCTTTCACCGAACAGAGCTGCCTCGACATCAAATAAGCACACACACACAAAAAAAAAAAAAAGGACAGAGACAACAGAAAAACGCAGCCGACGCTCGTTTTGACCGGGTAACAAGCGCCGTCGAATGAGGTGGCCGGACCAGCAGGGAGCGGGGGCGGCGTCAACGAAACATTGCGCCGGCACATGGCAGCTCTGCACGACCACGGCTGTCTTAGTTGCCGCCAGCCGTTGCGACAGCGGCATGAACGAGCCAAGCTCACATCGGCCCCGTTCCTCTGTCTCCACCGCGAACGCCCCGAAAGTCAAGGGCGGTCACGATAAGAATTAAAAAAATAAAATAAAAAAAAACTCGAAAAAAAAAGCGAGACGAACGCGCGGAATGCGAGTCGGACACAATGGCCCACAACTTTCTCTGGGGCGCCTTTCGTCATCCCGATCCGCGTCGTCGCCGGGTCGCGACCGACGACGACACGCAAGCGTAAGCCGCTCGAAATGTAACGAGGAGGCTCGGTTGCGCTTCGGAAGCGCCGAAACACCGGCGTCGAGAATCGCTTTTTTTTTTTTCATTCTTTGATTTGATACGCTATGACCTAAAACGCCGCACGCGTGTCTGTGTCGCAGCTCCGATGAAACATAAGACTAAATAATAAGAAAAACAAAGGACTCTGCATACCCAAGTTAGCTTGCTCGCTCGCGATCGCTCCCGTCACAAAGTTGCCTCTGTGCTTCAATGTCCGCAGTGCTGTTTCCCAAGGCCGGCGACCTCGTTTAGGTGACAGTACGCATTATATTGATTACACCTCGAGGTCGTCGTAAGAAAGATATATAGTAGCTTTGTTGGATTTACCTGCAGCTCCTGCACCGGTGCAGAAGGTGCAGGTAAATTGAACGAAGATACTCTTTCAATAATTACCTGTCTTCTTTTTTCTCCTTTTTCGCGTGTTTTTGGTTGTTTTTACCAGCATGGCCTTCATTTTTTTATTGAGAGGTAGGAGGAAAACGAGCCCGCTGCTTCTGAGTGCCGCAGGGTTTGAGTCGCGGCTTTACACTTGCGAAAGAAGCATACAGACCTTTCCAGGTCTTATCACCTGGCCGTAAAATGCTGAGTCACTGAGCTGTGGACGCATGCGCAGCATCTTATGTACCGCGTTGGTCTGTTGCGCCGTACCCCGCAGCTCACTGTGCAATTGACCACTTCCATAAATCCGTCACCGCGCGCATTGCATTCTGGGAACCTGTGGGCCATGAGCGGGGCGCATGTGGATTTTGCTTCCCAACGATTCCCGGGATGCCTTATCGAGGCATTACGCTGCGATGAGGCGCTTCGAGTTATGGAATAAGTCTATCGCAAGAAGGTGGTTCTTCTGCTTGCATGGTTCTGCCGATGAGGCAAGCACGTGCGATTTCAATCTCGCTAAAGTAAGTTTCACGTGCATGCCGCAAAATGGATGCCAGGTAGGACGCCATGCTTGCCAACTGTTTTCACTGTTTTCACTGTTCATCACTGTTTTCAAAATTGATGATACCTTCAAATGTGTTCGTTTAAATTGCGACGTCCCGTCGGAACTTCATTGGCCACCTCAAATACAAATATTGCAGCCTCTCTGTGGGTTTTTTGTCTTGGAGTAATGTGTCAAACTGGTGTGTTCACTGAAAGAGGCGAACAGTAATTAACTACAGCGTGTAGGTCAGGTGTTTATCTCGAACCATTGCTGTTGAATGTAATAAAGAATGCCGCCAGTTTCGAAAACAATCGCTTTACATTTTCTTTTTTTTAGAGATCATGTAAAAGATCAATGAAGTCTCGGGTTTTTTCATTCACGGATGTTTGTGTAGATTAAAGGGGCACTGAAGTCGATTTTGAGATCGTCCGTTTGTGGTGACAACTCAATCTAGACGCTCTAAGCACCCAACAAACCCGAAACCACAACCTTGCCTAGCTTATTTCCTTGTTAAAATCGTGTTCAAAGACCGCGACCCGCCCTTTTTTGGTTTGAATTTTCTTCTGAGTGAAGTGGTCGACGAAGGGCGCTTGTCGGCGTTTTGCAAGCGATGGCTTCGCCCCCAGTCAAAGAGGAGTCTTATCCGACTGCGTACCATCAGACACTCTTCGAAAAGAGTTACAATAAAATCATTCGGAATCTGTGCGTATTGTAGGGCTTTCATTGTCCACACAGTGTAGTCCGCGAGAAAAAAGAGTCCACATGATTTTCTATTGCCCTGAGATGAATAGGCGGTTTTGTAATATAGGACTTGGCATATGTAGAACTAACACATTTTAAACAATATAAGATCAAAAACTACCTTTTTCAAAAATGACTTCAGTGCCCTTTAATGGCATCCGAGTCATTTCATCGCCCGATCATGTTTTATGTTTTCAAAGTGTGTGCATAACCTCAGTTAGCGATTCGAAGCCGTTTGAACGTCCACAGTTTATTTATATATGTTTGACTTCGGCAGGCGCTAAACTCCGTTTCATATGTTAAGTCCGACCGGAGCCAGCGGTATACGATCCTCGGTAGCCAATTAAGCAGCGGCAAAATTGCATCGTCATGGTGCCCGTCACCACCACACATGCCCGGCCCTCTATGAGTTTGAGCGTATATATAGTTACCCGAATGAGCGTGCGCTCCGCTCCACAAGTTGCAGAGCGGACTACCAAAGCGTTCCTAGCGTGACGCTGAGCTCTCAATATGGCTGCTCTTACTCAACCCCCGTTGATGTTTCACCTCCGTTCCCTTTTCATGAAAAATAGCTAATCAAAAATAAATCATAAGTCCCACTCATAAAAGGTAATCTGTTCGACGATTATTGGAGTTCTATATGTGCAACAGACCAGAATATTCAAACGACCTGAACGAGCATTACTTGGTGACCAGCACGATGTGTCGGCAAAGTAGTCGCGTTTTTGCGTTAGCCTCTGCAGCGCGTGGAAACAGGACCCAAAAACTGTTACTCTCCGCTTGAGTTTTGTTCAATAGACCTATATCGCCACGCGTTCGGCGCATGCTTGACGCCGTTGCTATTTTAGTCAACAGGAGACAGGCCGCAGTGCATGAGACGGATCGCACCGTCGAGTGTCTTGGAACTTTAGAAAACGGCCCACAATGGCTTCGGCATGGGGGTAACTGAACTTTGTACCGCAGCGGAGTTATGCAGCCGAGACGATCAACAGCCGGGGAAGTCGAGACGGACAGAATGAAAGCGAGCAGTGAACGAGACGGTCGCCCTTCTGTTTTTGAAGGAGTTTGTGCAGTTATAAATGTAAGTGTTGAATTTTCTTCAAACCTGGTCGATATCTCTGAGCGTTAAGAAGCAACGAGTCCCACAGCGTGCTCTGGGCCCGCCGAGCTGCAACGAGCTTGTCACATGTGCAAAAGAACAGTTTCTTTGATGCATCGCGACAGGGGCGGCGTAGCCAAACTGACTTGTATGATCGTTTTTTTCGGGCGTAATTTTAACAATTTTAAGCTTTCTACCCGAACTTTTCACTTTTATCTAGGATATTGAATCACATTCTTTTCATGGAACCCATTCGTTCTCGAATCTGAACAGATCAAAGAAAGAATGTGGTCTTAAATACACCCTTTCCAAACGTGTGTGCGTCAAGACTCTAGTGCCTCTTGCCCCACTTTTCTAAGGCCGCCTTATTTTGTGCATGCACTCTGAGAAGCTATTGAACACGAGTACTGCGTCAATATTATGACGTGGTGTTAGCATTAGTTCCAAAGTAATTGAAAAAAAGGCTTCATTTAAAAATTAATCACATGCATGACAATTTCACTTTAGTTTGACTTTGTAGCTTTCTTTGCAGGCATGCTGCGCATCAGTGGATTGCACGAAAGACAAGCAACGTTCGTACAGGATAACTCGTGACCCCGCATACCCCATCAGAACAGTTCTTCGGTTCCACAGGGGAGCTGTGCTCCCGACAGCCGAGGTTAATATTATATTAAGGCAATGAGCGGCGCCACTACGTAGGCTTCTTTGTCGCACGTCCATCCATACAAGAGAACTACTGTTCCTCTCTCTATTCAACAGGCCCCAGACTTCTATGCGGGTATTTGCCGCTACATTTTCTGAAGCGCTCGAGTTGGATGTGTGCTATTGGTTACCATACTAGTAATGACCTATTCTTTGTGCACCCTCGTACCTAGCCTCGCTGTCCCCATATCCGGTGTGTGGGCCAGAAAAAAGCAAGAGATCACAACGTATAAGACGTAAAAAGATATAGGGAAGCAAAAAAGGAATTATGATTAAACTGTAAACACTTTCCACCGCCGTGGCGAGAACAAAGCGACATTTCCACGCGTACCGGAAGTTCCCGCATTTCAAGATGGCGACGCCCTCACGGAAAACCCTGCATGAAAACAAACACGGGAAACGTTTTCGGCCATGCATGATTGTTACTTTTTTCTGTAGCTCTTTAAACGATCGCGCGCCTCGCTTCTCGCAGTGCGCGCGGCGCGTTTCGCTCGGTAAAGTTTTGAGTGCGTGTTAGCGGGAAAGTTGGTTTTTCTTTTGAACACCGAGTTTGTCGCTATGGCAGTGCCTCACTCTTACGGAAGGTACTGCTCTGCGAGATGGTGCAATAATCCAACGGAGAACTCGGAATACAGACAGTGCCGGTTTTCGACAGACGACAGGTAAGCCTCTAAGTTTTTGTAGTTTTGGAGTCGGAAATGCAAGCATAAAAATATATACTTTGCAATCATCCCGACAGAGCAGTCAAATGGATCACGTACGCGAACCGACCGGAGTTTGAAGCTTTGCCCATGAGCAAGCTGCACGAGCGCCGGCTGTGAAGCGCGCACTTCAGGAATACAGCATTTGCGAGCCACAGGAGGATACGTTTGCGGCCGAATGCATGTCCTTTGGTTCAAGTAACCGACCCGAGACTGCAAGAGCTTGTTCCTCCAGGTGAGCTTGTCTCAGTACAATATTAGGTTATTTCATATTTGGTTTGGAGAAGCTGATCTGTTATGGTTATATTATTCAGAATTCTTATGGGGAGCTGCGACTCACCTGCCAGCCCCAGTTCTGGTAAATAATATTTCATATTAGTTTCTGCACTACAATTCTCAAGCTAGGAACGGCCTTCTTTTTATACTAATCTGCTCATATCTGTTGGCATCAATTTAGTATAAATTCATTGACTTTTTCAGTTCGCCCGTCCTCACCATCGCCAACTGCCGCCTCTTTGCAGGGGGAGGCGCAGGTAGAGCTCCACCTTGGTGAGGAACTGAGCTTGTACTGGACGTTTTTTCTAGACATGAAAGCAATATGGAACGCGCAGCGTCCGTTTACTGGCTCTATTAGCCAACTCTTGATATCAGTAGCGCCATAGTCCGTTTAGTGAACTCACAAGATGCATTCGTCCCATTTTTTTCAGCTCGCCCGTCCTCACCACCGCCAACTGCCGCCACTTTGCAGGAGGAGGCGCAAGTGGAGCCCCACCTTGGTGAGGAACTGAGCTTGTACTGGACGTTTTTTTCTAGACACGAAAGCAATATGGAACGCGCAGCGTCCGTTTACTGGCTCTAGTAGCCAACTCTTGATATTGGTAGCACCATGTTCAGCTTGAGTTGAAGCGTAATGTGAGTTCAATTTCTGAGTAATTTCCTCTCTCGAACAGATATCACTCTAGAGACACCAATGGGAGCTGCAGCCTCAACGAGGTCCACGGCTGGCACGACGGCAACCCCAAAGAGACAAGGTGGCAGGCCGAGGAAAAGAGTACTCACCCCGGACGAAACGTACATTAGATAACCTAAAAAAATCCAAAAACCGATTGCGCAAGAACCCCTTAAAGGCATCACAAACTTTACGAACTTTTTTTTTCTTGATTTTTCGAATCTGACTCGACCTCGGGTCATGTCAGATTCGAGGCAGATTGACATCGTGCTGTCTAAACATTTATATGAACCACTCAGCTTTGCTTTTGCGATAGAACATAAGAAACTTCCGTCAGTGCTGACTTGATCAAGCCATAGTAGCCCTCGTCAAAGTTTATTGTTGAGGCCGAGCCAACTGACAGGCATTAATATATAAAAGATATAGGATACCCTATTTGAGAGGTTCAATATCCAGGAGGTCTGCACAAGCCATAATAAAGTCGATGCACATCATAATCTGACTTGCGGTCTGGAGACTCGACATCGTGTTTCAATTTGTGAAATCATCGTAAATAGCTTGTAAACCTTTGTAAATAGTTACTACTTACGCGCATTGTCCTAATGCGTATATGTTCCTAGAATAGTGATCATATAGACCAGTGGTTCTCAAATGGGGCTCCTGCGGACACTTTGGGGTCCGCGAAGGCATTCTAGGGGTCCGCGAAGCCCTGCCTCATCAGTCAAGCGTGGCAATAAAAGTTGTATTTTTTTCAGGTCGAAAATAAATGTTTCAGTTTTCAGGCGAGTTTCTTCGTGTGAGTGTCAATAAGAGAGGCCTACTTCACACTAGCCCTTAGTTATATTAATTTTTTAAATCATTATTATATTTAACCTATACCTTTCCTCTCCTCTCAGCACGAACGGGGTCCTCGATCATCTCCGCCGATCCACAAAGGGTCCGCGAAACATAGATGGTTGAGAACCACTGATATAGACTTTTGAATAGCTCTCTAGGTATGAGCTGTTTCTATAAACTTCGCTAATTGCGCAATCAGTATTTTGAATTGTTACCGCATTCCTGCTATTCTGAACACTGAGTAGAGATAATGCACGTTGCGAGTTTCATTTATTGACTTATGCTGTTTTTCAAAGCGCTTGCTCATGTTCGTATAGTTACCAGAAGTTTGGACATATATTGATATGTATATATGCATATTATGTCCTTCTAGACCAATTTTCTTTTGTTTGCGTGTTCATCACTTGTTTTTTTTATTGTGGAACGTTTCCTATAATTAAAGAAATGAGCAGATCTGAGTGGAAAACTTGTGGAATAATAGTTCTACATTCTGTGTTAATTACCGTTCCCATCTTTCCGTTTTTCGCCACTTCCTTCGTTTAATGCTCGCTCACCTAGGGCTGTTGCATACATTTATGTAGATAACATTATGTAAAGAGTTTATTTTGAGAGTGTGGCCTAACCCAGGAGTATCAAATAAAAATGCATTTAAGTCCATCACCTGGATTTCTTTCTTTGCCTCGGTGAGATCGTTCTTAATGTTCATGTGTTCAAAGATTGCATGTGCAGACAACACTCGATCGCCCCGGCGCAGCGTAGTCTGCGCCGAGGCGTTTTCGGTTTTCGGTGCCGCCGCGCTGTTGCGCGCAGTACCGAAAACCGAAAAAATCAAACGTCAACCGCGCGTGCAGAAAAAAAAAAAAACAATCGGGGAGAAGGTAGCGGGAGAGAGGAGGAGGAGGAGGGTACGCGAGGGTGTTGACTAAGCTGGCGCCATCTCGTGAGAGTGTTGTGCGAATTTGTCTAGCCCCAGACCTCCTTTCGCCATTTTGCCGCAAAGCGCCGTGTCGCTAGTTTCGCTTTACCACGG
>JAZHYW010013695.1:0-28712 GCA_037355805.1 Ixodes ricinus | reverse complement strand
AAGGTACACTTCGCCACATTGATTGTAAGCCCGTAATCGCGGAGGCGTTCGAAGAGCAGGCGCAGATGTGTTGTGTGCTCCTCGTGGGATTTGCTCGCGATCAACAAGTCATCCACGTAGGCAAATACAAAAGGCAGTCCATGAAGAACTTCGTGGACGAATCTCTGAAAGGTTTGCGCGGCGTTTCTCAATCCGAAAGGCATGCGAACGTACTCGAAGAGGCCAAATGGTGTTGTGATGGCTGTCTTCGGAATATCTGCAGGCTCGATCGGGATGTGGTGAAACGCCTTCACCATGTCGATTTTGCTAAATATAGAGGTTCCTGCCAGGTGTTCGGCGAAGTCGTGTATGTGAGGTAGTGGGTAGCGATCCGGTTGTGTATGGGTGTTTAGTGCCCTGTAATCACCACACGGCCTCCAGTCCCCTGGGTCTTTCTTAGGAACCATGTGGAGTGGTGATGCCCAAGAGCTGTTGGATGGTCGAATTATGCCTAGTTCCAGCATATGCTCGAACTCTCGTCGTGCTACTTGCAGGCGTTCGCCAGACAGACGACGAGGGCGAGCAAAAACGGGAGGGCCGGAGGTGACGATGTGGTGTGTCACTGCATGTGGTGGCGGCTCTGCCATGTTGGACGACTTCGTGATTTCGGGAAATTCTTTAAGAATATCTGAGAATCTCGAAGGAGGCAGGATGTTCCGGATGCAAAGGGGAGGTAGACTTGTGGACACGCCGTTGACAGCGAGATGAGTCTTCCTGTCAATAAGGCGTCGATGGTGCATGCTGACGTCCAGATCGAAGTGTGAAAGAAAATCTGAGCCTAAGATGGGGTAGGTCACGTCAGCAATGATGAAAATCCATCGAAAGGTCTTACGAAGCCCTAAGTCCAGGGTCAGAGATTGTCTGCCATATGTTGGAATGTTTGAGCCGTTTGCGGCGACGAGATGCGAACCGGGCAATGGACGTCGCCTCTCTGCATGTGTAGGTGGAATTACGCACATTTCAGCTCCTGTGTCGACGAGGAAACGGCGGCCCGTTATTCGGTCTGTGACGAAAAATAGACGGCTTGTTGTTGGGCCGACGTCACTTGCCGCCTCTAGTGACGGGCCGGAGCGTTTTCCTGCCATTCGCACGGCTGTTGGCACTTACGTGCGTCGCTACCGAATTTCTGGTGGTACCAGCAGAGAACGTCAGTCCGTCGTTGTGAAGGACTGCGACGTCGAGAGGATCTACTTCTTCGACGACGTCTCGAGTCGTTTCTCTTTGTGCTGAGTGCTGCGACGGCGGTTGTCAGGGCGTCGATGCGGGCTTCAAGGGCTCGCATGGCGGAACACTGATGAGCGTTATCCGTGACGCTTGACAGGGCGGGCGCAGCATACTCCGCGACGCGGTCAGCCATCTCGGCAAGGCGATCGAGTGGAAGATCGGTGGCTGGTGCAAGCGTCATGCGAATGCCTTGTGGCAAGCGCTGGAGAAACAACTCCCGTAGAATCGGATTGTTCGTGTCCGAAGCTTGCTCACCTAACAGCTGGCGCATGCGATGAAGTAGCTGAGAGGGTCGACGGTCGCCCAGCTCCTCTGTGTTCAGGAGCTGCTGTAGCCTTGAAGCCTCTGACTCCGTCTTCCTAGCGAGGATCGTCCGCTTGATGTAGTCGTAGGCGTCGTCGGGAGGGGAGACGCCAGTACGTCGTCCAGCTCATCAGCCACCTCTGGGGGAAGGGCGGAAACCACATGGTAGTAGCGGGCGGTCTGGCTTGTGATGCGCCGCAGGTGGAATTGTGCTTCCACTTGGGAAAACCAGGCCCGAGGGTTTTTCGCCCAGAAGGCTGGAAGGCGGAGGTGGACGGTGGAGAAAGCTCCGTCGCCGTTGGAAGAGGTGCCAGCAGCACTCTGGTTCATGTTGGTCGGACGTCCGGGTCACCAGTTTGTAGGCGGTGTTCTGTAAACGCCGGAGGAAAAATGGAGGCGTCCGAACCAGAGCTTTGGCTAGAGTCAACTTCTTTCTCTTTATTTTCCTGGCTCCCAAAACACGAGCGCTGGCAGAGGCTGGCGCTCGTGATAGCTAGCATTGCGAGCCTAGCGCATCAGTCTGTGTCACTACAACATTACTTATTTAATTATTAAAACATAAGCATATGGCTCCAAAACCAGTAAATCAATAGGCTTTAGATAAATCTGAAGCACGTGAGGCACTAGGGGGTGGGGTGGGGGGAGGGGGGGGCATACAATTACCACTCGAGCATTAGCCAGGAGGCTGGCATTGCAAAAAGGAGGCTAATAAAATCATTGGCCGCGTTTTCGCGGACCCAGCTTTCCACAAGGTGCACGGTGGTCAGTTTTGCGCAACTTCGCGCTTTTCATGAGCTTCAAATCGTTCTAAAATGTACTGATTTAAGCCTGACTGGTACGGCGCCATTCGCAGCTGCGACGTCGAGCAGCGTAGTTTTGCCCAGGCTCTTTTTCCGCACGGGTGACGTCGCAAATGCTAAGTCGCCAATAAAATCGCATCATGTGAATCAGGCTTAAGTGGATCTTGATGACGCTCGGCGAGTTTTTAATTAGACTTAATGTTTATTTTCCACAAATAAAACGTTAATGAACTCATTTTAGTACGTTATAAAAGTTTTCGGATTAATTAGCCCCTATATAATGTCACCTTAGCCGTATAACTCACCTGCGGAGAATGTATTAGTGTTCTGCTTAAGGATTTTTTAAGTAGTAGCAGGAAACGTGTACACAATCAGACCTATAATCCATCAATAGTCATGCGTCATGATCCATTACGCTACACTGCGCAAGAATCAATAGTGTAGGTGGCCTCAATGTGCCGCTTCTCCCTCGTGACCTCATGGGCAGTCATCGCGCCGTCACACGCGACGCCAACCTTGGGTGGCGCCGCGTGTGACACGTGTCGGCGTGCACTGAAACCAGGTGTCGCATCCCACGCCAACATCTCTCGCTGCTACCAGGTAGCACAACCGGGTGGCCCCCGGCAGAGCCGTATAAAGAATGTAGTGTGCTGAAATGAAATACTTGAATATATCCTTACCTCTAAATTGTGATTAGAGGAAATTCGTTACGCTCATTGGCTCCGCTCGCCGAATCACTTCGTCTCCCGTCTCCACTTCGGACAACGAGACCTCGGCGATGGGGGAATGTGCGTCAGCGTGAGCCCTGGAGCCTTCGGACGAGCGACACCAAACCTCACCTCGTAGTGACCCTTTATCAGGGCCAACCAGCATAACGTCTCCTGAAAAATAAACAAACTCCCATTCTGTGCCAGCCAGAATCAAACCTGCGACCGATCGCTCTTCAGTCCGACGCACTAGACACCAAGAAACCGGGCGTTTTTTTTTCTTAATATATATTTTTTTAGGTTTTAGTTTCGGGCGCAAGGTATTCATGTCGCGCCGTTTTCGCGGTGATATATATATATATATATATATATATATATATATATATATATATATATATATATATATATATATATATATATATATATATATATATATATATATATTTTTTTTTTTTTTTTATTGCATCGTTTAGAATGAGTGGCCGCGCTCACAGCCGCAGCCTCACTCGGAACGTGAATCAACATGTTGGATACATCACGTCTGAGAGAACACACGGAGGACACAATATATGGAGCGATATGGGGGAATGTACGAAATATCGGTAGACGAACATCGAGGTTTTGCGCGACGGCACGAAACCTTTTCATAGATCTCATTGTTTTTGGCTAATTCCCTTGCTGCGACGTATATTCTACGGTTCTTAATATTGTCTTTCGCGTTTATGGCCACTACAAGTTACGGGCGAAGGACTGGGCGTGTCACGAAGACCGCTTCGTGACTTGGGAAGGTGGTGGATCGACTTCCTCTCTAAAGTCGCCTCTCCTGAAACGACGGACCTCTTGAAATTCCTCGTTCAGACGGTGAGGACGGTGAAAGGTGCGGTACGCTGCAAATACCACGTTAAGGCTACCTAGATTCATCGTCTGGCATCGGTCGTCCTCTGTTACAGGCTGGTAACACTGGATACCGTAGATATTTGAAAATAAACAAAACATACGTTTCTCTACCTCTCTTGGTTTTGTGAGCGCCGTCATTCCGATCGCGCCTCCTAAGCCTTGGGTCCCCCCTCGGTCTAATAATGAAGGTCGGAGGACTTTAATCGCAAATTCCAACAAGAGTGTCGCCCTCCTGGCGGCCAACATCAGAAACAAAAGAGGGTGATTTTCTTGCTGTGCAGGCTCGGAAAGTAGGTGACGGATGCTCACAAACACGGTCAGAACTAATATTACGCAGCGATGGTAAGATAAACGGGCAACGTGTTGTGAAACTAAACCCCACGTTGTAACAACACGCGGAGGAAATCACGGCCTGCGTCAGCTCGTGACCGGATCCGCCGCTTGACGGGGATTGTTCGGCCCAGAGGCGTGGGTTTTCACCTCCCAGAAGCTGTGCTCCATACTTGGAACTGAAAACGTTTTGTTCGCGGTCTGTGTGTGCTCGGTGGTGGATGACTCACGAAGCTGCATTCAGACGTGAAAGTGGCTGTAAAAACGTCAAAGTCGATGTGATCATCGTCGGTGCTCCCCGATTGACGAGAATGCACTAGCCCTAATCGAAAGTTGCAACGGTCGACGGATAGTCAACTGTGGTCTTGGGATGTGTGTTGTTTTACTGGTTCGTGTCTTTTTAGCGCTTTCAATCGTGACAATGTATAACCAACTAGCCCAAGAGGAGTATCGTTATAAGTGCTCCCGTGCAGATTTCGAAGATTAATTCTGACAACAAAGGCGGGTTAAACGTTGCTTGATTTTAGATATAACAAATGTAAGTATACGCTATCTGAATTACAGATACATTATTAGCATGTTTTAATGCGTACGCGTAACGACCCGGCCAACTCTGCTCCATCGCTTTTGTCTGAAAGCTCCCCACGGTAACCTTGCAGCTGGCGAGTTTCTCGGAATGCAAATCGCGACTAAATGCGTTGTTTTTTAATCTATTCTTTTTTTTGCGCATGGAAAGTGTAGACACGTGTTTGTCGAATTGCTATCGCTGTGGAATCTTGAGTATGATCTGTTTCGAGCATATGCATAAATGAGCCCCTAGCGACTTGAAATTATGCTTTTTCACGTAAAATAAAGTGTTATTTCCAGGGATTGTTCACTCGTTGTTGTTGAACAAGTGTACAAGGAGTGCACATGAGAGCAATGTTTGGACATTCTTAGCGCACATAATATTGTGGTACCGGGCAAAATATACACGAATGTTTCGGAGCTTCTCTCGAGCTACTCATTTTTCAAAGTGACAATAAAGCGACCTAATTTCGGTCCATCGCGATGTAATATGCCCGTAAGCAAAATAAAGATTCGAATGATGTTCACGAAATTGAAATGATCTTAGACTGCTTGTCTGGTTCTGTTGTTTCCGAGCGTTTTCAGTGACATCCGCAAGGAGGACATTAATCAAGAATCATTTGCTCGTCTCGTGCGATGGCTTCGACCGCTTGTTGCTTTCTGCAATTGTTGTTGGCGATGAACGCTTGCCATATAAAACAAATCGTGAAATCACATAATTCACATTGAAGGCAGTGATGTCTCGTTAAATATCCACGAGACGTACTACAAAGGGTCGCGGTGCTCATTATGTTATGCTTACGTTGCGCGACCAGTAATCATTGTGTGACTTTAAATGTTCTTGCTGTACGTACGTCATAAAACAAAAATCGCTAGCCCATTTCACCACAATTTGAGTCGGAAGACTAGAATTGCTGAAACGCGGTGCCCATGGCAAAACGATCCCTTTCAACCGTGGCGGTGCCATTTTTTTTGTTCATCCTTCCTTTGCATAGCTTGCAGCTACTAGGGGTTTTCGAATGTTCGACGAGCTGCCCGTTCACCTTTAAAAAAAAACGAACGAAAAAGACACAACAGCAACGGACTTAAAAATCACTAAAGTCGATCGCAAAGAATTATCTGTAGCAGCACACGTCGATATCGATGAATTGTGATGCCCGTGGCGAACCGATCACCCCCTTGACCGCCATCATTGATTTCCTCATCGCCCCTTATATTCTCTGGAATTTGCGAATAAACCAGAAAAGGCAACTTATGCGAGGAAGAGCGAATAGAAAATTGCCGACCTCCTTGCGCTTTGATCAATCTCACTACCTACCACTTCTGGGTTGGACGTCAAAACAAAATAAGAGATCAGTTTTACGTAGATTTCTTTTAAATGCCTCGAGCGACATTTTTCAAGATAATAAATTAAGAAAATTTAACGTACAATTGTCTCAACCTATTCTACTAAATGAACCTATGAAGCGGCTCTAAGGAAATTAACTTTTTTTCTCTTTTCTTTCCTTTATTATTCCTTTGTTATTCTTTTTTTAAATACACAATCGTTGCTTGGACCCATAGCCGTGGAGGCTAGTCGCGGGTCCAACATTAGAAGTAACCTTTACAATGCGGCAGGCAAACAAAACAAATGTACGCACATATCAAAGTATTCACAAAAGAATATACATACTAATTAAAAAAGAGAACAAAAAATAGAGAGGGCATGATATTGAACTTATTCATTGGCTTACAAATTAATTAAATACTTCTTTAAGGATGGCAATATATTGGGTTTACATTTAATGTCGGTAGGGATATCATTCCATACTAGGGCACCGTTGAATTCAATAAGCCTTTCTCCATAAACATTTCGACAAGGTGGCAAATTAAACAAATTATTTGTTGCAGCTCTTGTATTCCGTAATGGTAATTTAAATAGATGTAATGGGAGTGGGTCGTTAGTTTTTATTATTTTAAGGACTGTTTCAGCTATTTTTAAGTTGTATAGGAGGTCTAGTGGCAGCACACGAACTGATCGAAATAGAGGACCACTTGGTTCGGTATATCTAGAATAAGTAATGAGTCTCATAGCCCTTTTCTGTAATCGACTGAGTGGCTCTAAATACGTGGTGTATGTTCCGCCCCAAGACTCTATACAGTAATTCAAGTGACTGTGTACAAATGCAAAGTATAGAATGCGCAGTATAGACGGATTAAAAAACTCCCGAGCCTTTAGTAGAGTGTAGCATCCGTGTGCAAGTTTTGTGCTCATGTTTTTAATTTGATTCTTCCAATGCATATCGGTTTCAAACAAGACACCTAAATATTTGTAACAGGAAACATGCAGCAACTGCTACGTTATCTAAGTAAATAGCTAGTTCTTCAGAATTTGTTTGCTTTCTCCTAGAGTGAAACACAGTGTACTTAGTTTTTTTTATGTTAAGTGTGAGTTGGTTACTACTGAACCACGTTAAGACCCTTGTTAATTCTTCATTTATTTTACCTTGTAGTTCACTTATTGTGTCCCCGACAAAGACTAATGCCGTATCGTCTGCATACATGAATGCTTCAGACAGACTTAAAACAGAAGGAAAATCATTGACATACAGAGAAAAAAGAATGGGCCCCAAATTTCATTTAGCATAAGTTATGTGACGGGACCATTCAGCGATATATACTTGGTCACTCCAACCGACGTAGAGAAAGTGGATGCCGGCAAAACGATAAGAATTGCCGCAAAGCAGGATTTCCCCCGTCGATAAAAAACAAAAAAAACAACCCTGAGAGCTGTTCTCACCCAAAGAAAGTTTCGATCCAAAAGAAATGTTAAAAAATCATTTTACTAAAAAAAAATGTTTAACGGATGAGCTCCAGCTTGTTTAAAAAGTTCGGATTCACTGAGGACATTTTTGGAAAGGGTTAGCCTGTGAAAGGGCGGCCCGTAGGCAAAGAAGAAACGAATTTTGGTCATGAGGTTGAAATTGAGTTAATGAGGGTTAAATACGTCATGGCGTACAAACGAATCGAAATGTCTCTTCAAGCTCCCTCGGACAAGTAGACAGCTTCGTCATAATCCCTATTTAAAAGTCGTCGAGTCAAAACTAGATCATAACGTATGTGTATTGAACAATCCTGATTTATCGCACATCATTGGATTTGGACACGAGGGTACATTTCCGTCCCGCTTCCATGGCAGATCGTGATGTCACAGTATCCCAAAATTATATATTTAAGCACTGGGACATAATAGAAATAGAACACGTCTGCAGATGCGAAAGCGCCTTCTTCTTAGAGTTTTGCCTTTCGTGGTAACAAAAAGAAACGAAGTGATATGCTCTTTCTTCCACCTTCTCCAATATAAAATTATAATCCTAAAGGATGTCAGCACAATTTGTCTCGGAGTGGTTGGTGCAAAGGAACGTACATCCTCAGCATGTGCGATAAATCGGGATTGATTATTACATATCGGCTGTGATGTAGTTGTAGCTCTACGACTTTAATATAGGGATTAAGACGAAGCTGTCTACCTGTCCGAAGGAGCCTGAGGCGATATTTCGATTCGCTTCTGCGTCATGATGTGCCACCGAAACTCTATATTTATGAAATGCACTGAAGTCCCCCCCCCCCCCCCGTTGCTTGGACCGCTTGTGCAGTTCTGGAGAAAGGCACTTGCCACATTTTCTGACGGGACCTGTGTTTCAAATGGAGAGTGGGCTACACTTCGACACTTATCACAGCTCATTGTTCGTCTTTAAAAACGGAGTGGCACTGCACCAGACATGTACACGTTAATCAAAAAAGTAACTAAATACCGTTACTCGTTACCGGTTTTCAAAAGGAACGCGTCACATTTCCTCAAAAGTAACGAGTTACTTTTTTCGTTACTTAACGAAATCCACAACTGTTTATTCTTTCTTTTAGTTTTTGTTAACTTTTAAGCAGTAGCTGCCTCTCAAATTTTTTACCACTTATGTTCCCCGCTTCATCTCCGGCGACGCTGAAGAGCTGGTCTGCAGACGCGCTCGAAGGAACGGCTGTTGTCTTTTTTCTTGTCTCTGCTTGTAAAGTTTTGAGCTCATAATGGATTCTTGTGCATTCCGGCGTTGGCATCCTCCAGGTTTATGCACGGTCTGTACACGATTCTAGAAGGTTCAACCGACGCACCTTATTGTGATCTTTAAGTGAATGACATTCCCAGCTGCAGAGTTCAACTGACGTGTGTGTTCTGCGATAAACGTTGCTATACTGTAATACTGTTTAGATGTTTTTCGGGTTGCCCATCTGCCTTTATCGCACTAGACGCATGCTCACGTTAGGATTACATCAAAGCTGTTTACACGTTGTTGTACAACGAAATACCGTTACTCGGTACTTAGCCTCAACCGTAACTAAGCACGTTTCTTTTTCCTTTTCTAGAAAGTAACTAAAACATTACTCGTTTCAGAAAAAGTGACTAGGTAGAAGTAACTCGTTAGTTGTAACGCGTTACGTACATGTCTGTCCCGAGCCTCGGTCGAAAACTCGTGAACACCGATATCTTTATTGCAGATCGTGTCGAGCAGGGCTCATTGCTGTGGGGTGAGCCCTGCCGAATCGGTCGGACCTATCAAAAAACGAGAAACGAATTCGAACACCTGCAAAAGCTCTCGGGTTGCGGGACCCATAAAAGAACGCTCACACAACATCGCTGAGATTGCAGACGGGAACAAACGCTTATGGTCGGAGACTTTTTCGACACATAGGATGACTGAATGTAATTTTACCTTGCACGAACAATCCTGGTTGTGTACTGCCGACGATCTGATTTTTCCCAGTGCCGCCTACGTCGTTCAGCCCTTGAATAACTTAGATATCTCGAGTATTTTTTTAGTCGCCAAAACAATGCCAACGCCAATTACAGAATGTCACGTCCCCTCATTGGGTCCTCACTTTTACGATCTGAAATCGAGCTTCCTGTACATTCAAGCGAAATTCGTGAGAGCCAATGGGGATCCCGCAAGCACCGTCGCTACCAACAGAACGGTCACAAACGACAAAGTCACACCCATTCAGGCTTTAGAAGTTTGCTCTTTCAATGCCAGCACCTTTATCTGAACCAAGCGCTGGTAAGCCAGTATAAAAACTACGCTTACCAATTTTTCTGTGCATTCTGCTAAACGCACATTAAACGAGCAGATATTATACTCTTTCTCGGATACTCTACGAAGAATACCCAATGAATGCGTCCGAGATGTTGAACATTCCGGCAGACGCCAACAGGTCTCGCCGCTTGTTTCAAGCGTACCGTGGGCTCGACCCAGTGGGATATGTACGCCCCACGCTTTACAAATGTTTCTCAGCAAAATATGCTTCATGAGAGCGGGGCTGACATGTGCCTATGTATCGCGACAAAATACGGCAAATATCCGGCTCTGGCAGCTCCAACTGTTAAGGCATATCACGCTGTGCAACTCCCTTGCCTTGTTCTTTACATTCAACGTATGCAAGTTGCCCCAACGGTGCTCGTGGGAATCGAGAGACGTCTCCTGTCCTCTTCTGCAACATACTAGCTTCGAGGCTTAGAGATAAAGAACAAGACCGTTTCTCAGGGTAGTGTCGCACATCGTTTTTGACGGCCTCTGTCTTTATCGGGTGCCGCTCATACACGTAGCTGCCTTTGTCAACATCGAAGCTTTTAATGGAAGTTGCAAACACGATCCCTTCAAGTTGTAAAACTTCAATTTAAAAACTGCCGTTCTAGATGTCGGCGGCGTACAACAGACGGAAAATTTTGATTGCAGTCAATATCTCTATATAAAGGCTTATAGGAGCTTCCAGCATCGTCTCAATCGAAAAAAACGTTCCGTTCAATATAGATGCCTTCTCAAAAACGCTTTGCTTATTTGCTGCATCTTGTACCCCCCCCCCCCCCCCTCGAGAAAAGCAGACTTTGTGTTCGATCCTTACAGCAAATGTGAGACACCCTGATTTTCAAGCAACAATTTTCTAAAACCGTCAAGATATCTTTTTTCTGGGACGCCTTGCGTTTCTTTTTGGAGATTAAAACGGATAGAGATGATCTAATTCCCAAACTGAAAGCGAGAACGTTATATAAACTCTACGCAGGAAACCAGTGTTCGCGTTCCTGAAGTTTCGCCGCACATTTGCCTCCTGCGACGAGATTGGTCGAGAGACGCCGACGACGGGCCGTTTCCACAGTTAACACGCGCCGAGGTCATCTTCCGGCAGACACAAGGTTATCTTTCTTGTGTGTCCCGATAGGACAACGTTATTAATTATTTTGACAGTTTCGGCGTTATTTCGGTACTGCGCGAATTCTGCGACTTTTTTGGAAACGTTTCTAGCAATTTCTACACCAAGGAAAATACTTTAAGGATCTCTATGGCACATCTACATCCTACTACTGTTTATATGGCGGTGCGCTCCTCTGTTGTGGTACACCACTCCGAGAGAAACAACAAGGAGTTTTCGTCCACCGATTATGAACGTAATGATAAACTCATTGCTGTTCTAGTGCGGAAAGATTTTCCTGCTTCATCGGTAAAGATGTCCTGCTGCAATGCTTTGTAACCTCTAATAATAAATAAAAATACGAAAACGAAATCGAAAATGATTTTATATTTTATGAAATTCACTACAATATGCAGAGAGCGGGAGACTTTACATAAAAGGGCTCAGAAGCATAAGATGTCATCTCACACTAACATCAGAAGGAAAATCACAAAGGGCATACAGAAATATTTGTGCACAACAAACATTTTCAGAAGGTTACATACGTCAATTTCTGCTATCCATTTGGTGATGTTCTTAGAAAAACAAATTTCCTACATTATATATACCATTGTGTAAGAATTTTGTTTTTAGGAGAACGCAACCAAATGGATGCGTGAAACTGACGTATATAACCTTTGTACAATTGCGCCTCTATGCCATTTGAGATTTTCCTTCCAATGTTAGTGTGAATGAGATCTTGTGTTCGTTTAGCCCTTTGATTGTAGTCCTTCGACTGTATACAAAAAAGTAGTGAATGTAATAAAATATTAAATAATTTTCAATTTGGCTTTTTTTTACATAATCTTCACAGAGCTACAGCATCAGGACATTCCTAACGATGAGGCAGGAAACACTTTCCGGACTGCAACAGGAATTAGTAAATCGTTTTGTTTGTAATTGGTGGACGAAAGCACCTTTAGAAATTCTTAGAGTGATATAGCAGAAAAAAAAACGCACCGACATATAATAATAATAATAATAATGTTTATTTCTCCATCAAGTACAAGTACATGATGGAAGGGGACTGAAGAAAAAAGCTGCATTTGTGCAGCTTGACGAGTCCTGAGCCCCCTCCCAATATGAACGGTAGATGTCGCAAGTCCGTGACAAACATCCTTAATTTTTTTTTTTTTTGCTGTAGAGGCAACTGGAAACGTTTCTAATAAATCTGTCAAACTTGCACTGCATCGTAAACATCAGTAAACTGTCAAATCAATTAAGAGATTGGTCCTTTGAGGAAACAAACAAATATAACCCTGTGTTCGCCGGATGATGACTTCGGCGCAGTGTTAACAACGTAATGGCTCGGCGTCGGCGCCTCTGGACATATTAGTCACATTAAAATGCGCCAAAAACAGCAGAAACGCGTACACTGTTTCCCTGAAAATATTGGGCAGAATTCATATTCTTCCATCTGCTTAGTTGGCGAATTTGAGTCGTTTAGCCTCTGTTAGGCTGCCAAACGCCAAGTGTCTTAGAGACGAGGGAGAATCGTTACGGCTTTTGTTTAAGCTAATACTTGGTTGATAGTCAGGGTGAGTTTCTCGTTTGTTGTAATGATTTAGGCACAACATCTGCTCTTCTCTTTCAGAGGTTAAGATGTTGTAGGCGAGGAAAAGCGTATTTTGAGAAGGCACCTTTAGGAAACGGGACGTGTTTTTAGAGCGCAGCTCTTAGGCGCCCGTTTCCGGCTTGAGCGGCATTGCCCTCGTCGCCGCCGTTGCCGTCGCCGTCGGTGTAACCGCGCGGTGCATTATGGGACATTTCCCATGTTGCATCGCGTGGGGAGGAGGAGGAGGGAGGGGAAGGAGAGAGGAGGAGGAGCTTGATGGATGAGGGGAGGAGGAGGAATAGGAGGGAGGAGTAGCGAGGAGGATGAGAAGATGAGGAGGAAGGGTATACCTCCCCTCAGTATCCCTTCCTCCTTCTCCGCAAGAGGTGCGCTCTAATTCGGGGTTACAGGGTGCTGTAAACGTCTTTCATTTTTTTTATTGATACGATGCTGGAACTTCATATAGAGATCTGAACTGAAAATAAAACTTTTCGGTGTGTTGTGAGCCGCCAACACCCAGAACGGCCATTTTCAAATTGAAGTGGTCGAGTTTGAATTGGCCGTGTTTGCGAATTCTCTAAAAAAAAAAGCTTCGGTCTTGGAGAAGGCGACTATGACCTCGAAAGACACACTATGAGGATAGAGATCGTCGTGAAAAATGTGCCATACGCCCACAAAAAAAAGGGCCTGGTCTTGATCTCTGTGCCTTGCGGGAGAGGACAGCAGACGTCTCTCAATTCCCAGGAGCACCGTCGAGACAACACCTCCAAGATAAGAAGGCCGTAGCGCTCTTCATATGACGTCCCAAAGGAAGGCCATCAGGGGCGCGCGTCGAAGCGAAGGCAACGCGCGTGGATCGACCGTCGTAACGCGGTTTTAGTCATATACGCGTGTGTTGTTAGCGAAAATGAAAGCTGCACATAGCAACGGGTCTAGAAAACATTTTATTACATGGGCCTAATATTACATCCTTAAATAATTGGTACCAAATGGCACGAGGTATGCGTATATGACATCTATAGAAAAATGTGATTGCTTAACTCGAAAACATTGATTGACACAATTATTGGTGTAGGAATGCATATTTTATCCAGAAATACTTCAACGAAATGGCGAGACAGCGCAGTGATTTTACCCATCAAAACAGATCACAGTTAAAAATAAGGTAAGCGTAGTCAACGCGGACATGGCAAGACAAGTGTCACTTACGATCATGTATGCGATGTTATCGCGTGCAGTCACTGAAGTCTTGCATTATACCCCGGCCACAAAGGCGAAATTAATTTAATTTTGATCGAATGTCCTAATGGAGTCGACAAATCAGCTTGCGACACTCGCCATAATCACTCAAGACCTCGAGCTGATTAAATCCCATATAATGGAATGAAAATATTGCCGCGACCGCAGCTGACTAAGTAGGCAGCGCGCTCGTGGCCTAACGGTTATCGCGCGTGCCTTCCACGCAGAAAGCCAGAGTTCGATTCCTGAGCCACGGGTATGCACTTTTGTTGACTGCTAATGTAATGTTCTGGTAAATTCGAGAACCGTGTTGCTTGATTCGAGTTTAGAATGTTCTACACGCCGAACCTTCTGCGCCGACTAGTTCCAGAAGCCCACGCGTGTACAAAAGGGGCTCCGCGTGGCCAGCCGGAGTCAGTTTCGCCTCAGCGTTTGATCCTGCTGCTTCGCCGCCTTCGACGCCCGCGACGCTCTGTTGTTATCTTTCTTTTCCTTTTATTTTTGGGCACAAGTTCGCCACATTAAACGTTCAGTTTACTCAGTCTATTCGCTGCCTCATCACTTGTCATCATCCGTGACATTTTGGTGGAGGTGCGGGGTACCGCATGTCCGTGCAGCGCACCCTCCGAGTTCCCGCAGTACAAGTCCGAACTCAAGCCCCCGAGGACCCAACGAAGACCAGACCGAGACCCGATCAAGTCGCCGCAACCAAGGCCTAGCCCCGGAATTACGGACTCTTGCCACCCAAGACCAAGCAGCCAACGAGGACGACGATGGCCGACCAGTCGCAGACCCTGGCCGCTTCTGCCGTCGTTTACCTGCCCGTCGCACCGCGGACGGCTGCTCCTTTCCACGGCGAGCATCCACGAAGACGTCGAAGACTGGATTGACCAGTATGAACGCGTGGCCCGCCACAATGGCTGGACCGACGAGCAGCGCCTGCAAAACGTCTATTTCTCGCTTGAAGGAACTGCCAGGCACTGGTACGAAAATCACGAGGCTTCTTTGACGTCGTGGGACATTTTCAAGAACCGAGCTGAAGGCGACGTTCGTCAGCCAACACCGCCGAGAGAGGGCCGAGGACCTACTGCGAACAAGAACTCAAGGCCCCAACGAGAGCGTCACCAGCTTCGTGGAGGACGTTCTGCGCCTGAGCGCCCGCGCCGACCCTCAGGCTACCGAAGAGAAGAAGCTGCGATATCCTCATGCGGGGCGTGAGAGACGACATCTTCGGCGGCCTCGTCCGCAATCCTCCGACAACCGTCGACGGTTTCGTCACCGAGGCAACGAACATCGAGCGTGCCCTCCAAGCGCGCGCCAGCCACTACCAGCGACACTCCGGCGCGCCTGCTGCTCGCGCTGTCTTAGCGATGCGACCTTGGCCCGGTATCGCCGGACATCCGTGAAATTATCCGGGAGGTCGTCCGGGAGGAACTCCGAAGAAGTTGCTGCCCGCCGCCAGCCGCCCGGCCTCGCTCTCCATCGCCGAGGTTGTGCGGGAAGAAGTTCAGAGAGCCATCCAACCAGAGGCTCCCGTCAGCGTGGCAGCCCCCGAGGAGCCCACGTTGACTTACGCCGCAGTGGCCCGACGGCCACCGCCTCCTCCTCGCAGCCTATGTCGCGCCGCCCCGACGTCAGTCTCCTGCGCCGCAGCACGACCGACGCCACGACGACCAGGTCCAGTACGCCTGCCAGGAGCCCCGCGCACCCCGGAAGACCGACGTGTGGCGAACGCCCGACCGACGCCCACTGTGCTTCCACTGCGGGGAAGCAGACCACACCTACCGCCGATGCCCATACCGACGACTCGGGCTGCGCGGGTTCCACCCGAACGACCCGCGCCCCCGTTATGGTGAACGCCCTCGGGAGATCGACGAGTACCTGCGACGACCTCAGTCCCCCGAGCCTGCGTCCCGCCGAGAGTTCCGGTCGCCGTCGCCACGACGTCCAGCTTCGCCGATGCACCGACCCCGACGTGAAAGCCTGTCACCCCTCGCTCCTCGCCGGGGAAACTAGGCGCGGCAACCCCTGGAGGTGGAGTTGCCGAAGACGACCGACGCCAAGATCCTCCACGAACGTCGGAGGGCCCCCACTCGAACGCTACCAGAGACCGAAACGACGCCCCTGCAACGGTGTCCAATAACCTAAACGTCGTCATCGACGGCCACGACGCATCAGCACTCGTGGACACCGGAGCAGACTACTCAGTCTTGAGTGGGAGGCTCTCCCGCCGCCTTCGAAAAGTCACGACGCCGTGGGATGGACCTCAAATACGAACCGCCGGAGGGCACCTCATCACACCGGTCGGGAGATGCACTGCTCGCGTCGAGATCCACGGTGAGACGTGCCCTGTCAAGTTCGTCGTTCTGCAAGACTGTTCGAGGGACGTTATCCTCGGAATGGACTTTCTCTGCGAGTATGGCGCCGTCATCGACCTCGGAGCAAACCGGCTGACGCTACGAAAACCTGCTCCACCACCGGAGGAACCCAAAGCGACGTCATCCGCGGTACGAGTCCTCGCAAACCACGTGAACCTACCGCCGCGGTCAAGTGTTTTCGTACCCGTCGGGGTCGATGAGACTTTCTGCGGCGACGTTTTGCTCGAAGGAAGCCTCCAGTTGCTTCTAGGAAGAGGGATCGGCATCGCAAGAGGCGTCGCGGAGCTCCAAGACGGACACACTGTCGCACTCGTAACGAACTTCCGACAGGAGGCCCAGCACCTTACGAAAGGCACCGCCGTGGGTCACGCCGAGGAACTCCCGGACTCAGCCGCAATCGCCGGAATATCAGAAGACCTCTCTTCGTGGCCACCGAAGACAACGCCGCCTTCGCAGTTTGACATCGACCCAACCCTGCCTACCCCACAACGACGACAACTCAGTGACCTTCTCGCCGAGTTCAATGAGTGCTTCTCCACGTCGTCAAAGGTGCGCCAAACGACCGTTGCGAAACACCGAATTGTCACTGAAGACAACGCGCTTCCTGTTCATCGGTCGCCGTACCGTGTCTCTGTGAAAGAAAGAGAAGTCATCCAGAAGCAGGTCCAAGAAATGCTCGATGACGACATTGTCCAGCCCTCAAGCAGCCCGTGGGCTTCACCGGTAGTCTTGGTGAAAAAGAAAGACGGGACTCTTCGGTTCTGCGTGGACTATCGCCGACTGAACGCCGTAACAAAAAGGACGTCTACCCGCTGCCACGCATCGACGACACCCTGGACCGGCTGCGCCACGCCCGATACTTTTCGTCGATGGACCTGAAGAGTGGGTACTGGCAGATCGAGGTCGACGAACGAGATCGTGAAAAGACTGCCTTCGTCACGCCGGACGGGCTGTACGAATTTAAAGTGATGCCGTTCGGACTATGCACAGCACCGGCGACGTTCCAGCGCGTAATGGACACCGTTCTTTCCGGCTTGAAATGGCAAAGTTGTCTCGTCTATCTCGACGACGTCGTGGTATTCGCCAGCGACTTCGACGAGCACCTGAGACGTTTGCGAGCCGTGCTACAGGCTATCCAGAATGCCGGACTGACACTGAAGCCGTCAAAATGTCGGTTCGCTTACGGCGAGCTCAAATTCCTGGGCCATGTCGTGAGTGCTCAAGGTGTAAGTCCTGACCCTGCAAAGACATCCGCTGTCGCCGAATTTCCGAAGCCATCAGACAAGAAAGCCGTACGAAGATTTCTTGGGCTGTGCGCATACTACAGACGTTTCGTTCGCGATTTTGCCAAGATTTCTGCACCGCTCACGCATCTGACGAAGGACGACGTGAACTTCCAGTGGGGGGAGGAGCAAGAACAAGCGTTCAACGAACTGAAGGAAAGACTCCAGTCGCCCCCTATCCTCGGACACTTCGATCCATCAGCGGAAACGGAAGTTCACACAGACGCCAGCAACGCCGGGCTAGGTGCGGTGCTCGTCCAAAGACAAGACGGAGCAGAGAGGGTGATCGCTTACGCAAGCCGGGCACTGTCCAAGGCAGAGAAAAATTACTCAACAACCGACAAGGAATGTCTCGCTGTCGTCTGGGCGTTAACCAAGTTCCGCCCGTACCTGTACGGGATCCCGTTCCGCGTTGTCACGGACCACCACGCTCTCTGTTGGCTCGCCAACCTCAAGGACCCGTCAGGACGCCTCGCTCGCTGGAGCCTTCGACTGCAAGAATTCGACGTGACCATTGTGCACAAGTCTGGCCGCAAACATAATGACGCCGATTGTTTGTCTAGGGCCCCAGTCGAATCTCCTCCCGACAGCACCGACGACGACGATGACGCCCGTTTTCTCGGAGCAATTACAGATACCGACATGGGAGCACTTCAACGAGACGACCCCGAACTTCGCGCCGTGATCGACCACCTCGAAGGTCAAGGAAGTTCAGTTCCGCGAGTCTTGGCCCGAGACTTGCCAAGCTTCGTTCTGCGGCGAGGCGTGCTCTTCAAGAAGAACTTCGGAACGAGCAACCCTGCCTGGCTGCTGGTTGTTCCGGCCAGCCTGCGAGAAGAAATCTTTCAAGCATGCCATGACGACCCGACGGCTGGACACCTTGGCTACAGCAGGACGCTCGCCCGGATTCGTGACAAGTACTACTGGCCGAGACTCCCGAAAACAGTCCACCTGTACACACGGTCGTGCCATGAGTGCCAACGACGTAAGAGGCCTCCGACGAAGCCAGCAGGACTCCTGCAGCCGATACCTGCCCCGACTACGCCCTTCCAGCAGGTCGGAATGGATTTACTTGGGCCGTTCCCAACATCGACGCAAGGAAATCGGTGGATTATCGTCGCGACCGATTATCTTACACGATACGCCGAGACGAAAGCCCTGCCATCGGGAACAGCGGTGGAAGTCGCCAAGTTTTTCGTCGAGTCCATTCTCCTTCGACACGGCGCACCTGAAGTGCTGATCACAGATCGCGGGTCATCCTTCATGGCACAGCTGACTCAAGAAGTTCTTCGGCTCAGTCATACCAGCCATCGACGAACAACCGCTTATCATCCGCAGACCAACGGGCTAACGGAGCGGCTCAACAAGACGATCGCCGACATGATCTCCATGTACGTCGACGTAGAGCACAAGACATGGGACGAGGTGTTGCCGTACGTCACGTTTGCGTACAACACAGCGGTTCAAGAAACCACGGGAATGACACCGTTCCAACTGGTACACGGCCGGACGGTTACCACAATGCTCGACGCCATGCTGCCTCACGTGCCGGCCGACGATGGCAACGACGATGCTCAACTGATCTCGCAACGCGCGGAAGAAGCTCGCCAACTGGCAAGAATCAAGATTCATGACCAACAGCGAGTCGACGCACGCCGCTATAACCTTCGTCGCCGGGACGTCCACTTTCAACCCGGAGACCGGGTATGGGTGTGGACACCGATACGGCGCCGCGGGCTCAGCGAGAAGCTTCTCAAACGCTATTTCGGACCCTACAAAATCATCCGACGCCTCGGCGATCTGAACTACGAAGTTCTACCCGACGGAACGCGCCCATCTGCAAGACGCCAGCCACGACCCGAGGTGGTGCACGTCGTCCGGCTTAAGCCGTATTACGAACGATAGAACTTTGGACTCTCATCAAAGAGTGCTAACTGTGAACTGTGGCTCGCGACTCTGCTACCCTTTTGTTGTGTATTTGTGTTTTTGTTTTGTGCTGCATCGGGACGATGCACTTTTTAAAGGGGGAATAATGCCGCGAGCGCAGCTGACTAAGTAGGCAGCGCGCTCGTGGCCTAACGGTTATCGCGCGTGCCTTCCACGCAGAAAGCCAGAGTTCGATTCCTGGCCGCGGGTATGCATTTTTGTAGACTCTAATGTAATGTTCTGGTAAATTCGGTAAATCCTGGCGACGCGCTGTTATTCTTCTTCTATTCCTTTTTTGTTTTGTTTTGGGCACAAGTTCCCCACATTAAACCTTTATTTCTCTCTGTTTATTTATTGCTACTCTGGTTAGCAACAGGAATAACAATAAATTATATTTATTGCTATTCCCGCGACAATATATTAACTTTTTCCGTGTCAGGGGTACTAAACTTATACTTAGTCAACTAATTTACTTCGGCCTATGGGCTCGAGCTGCCTTAGAACAAAATATAACTTACTTTGTGTACAATAATGTTATTACCTTAATACAGTTAAGATTCTAAAATAAAGGAGGTAAATGCAATAAAATATTATTAGTATAAACAAACACATATAAGCACAAACAATGCACTTTCAATAATCACACGAACTTGTTTTTCACTTTCAAGTGAAAACTAGATCACCACGTATATTAACAAATGTCGACGCAACTGCACAGAAATAACGACAAAGAGCAAAATTTCAATCTATCACAAGATTTAAAAAATGAAAGCCGTTTACAACTCCCTGTAATGCCGAATGAGAGCCCAGCTCTTGAGGAGGAGGGGAAGGCACGGGAGGGAGGGTCACGTGACCTCGGGAGGGTCACGGACCAGGGGGTCACATGGCCTGGGGTGTCACGTGACCAGGGGGTCACATGACCTGGGGGTCACCTGACCTGGGGGGTCACGTGGCCTGGGGGTCTCGTGGTCTCAGGGGTCACGTGACTTCAGGGAGGGGGTCACGTGACCTGGGAGGTCACGTGACTTGGGCGGTCACGTGACCACGGGGGTCACGTGACCTCGGGGGTCACGTGAGCTGGGGGTCCCGTGACCTTACAGTTACGCCGACGGCGACGCCGACGCCGACAGCGACGCCGCTGAAGCCGGAAACGGGCGCCGAAGAGTTGCGCTCTAAAAACAGATTGCAGCACTTTGTTCGCGTCCTACATCACCAAGAAAGCCCGCAAATAAGTTGTTTCTCAAGTGTCGATTGTATCCATACGTCCCACAATATCCGTGAGGGAAAAGGTTGAACACGAACTCCAAAAAGTCTTTCTTTGTCGAGAAAGAGGTCTGTCGATAATCGACCAGTGTCATCGTTGGCTATCTGTCACTCTTGTCACTCAAACAGTAGCAGGACTCGTTCCACGAGTCCACGTAAATGCTGTAGTATCAAGCGAACACAAAAAAACTACCCGAGACTGCGGTGACGACAGAAATACGGCGGGACAGAAGAAAACAAGTCTCAAAAAGTGCCACACAAGAGAGCAGCGGCGAAGAAAAAAGCTTAACGTGGTCGACCCATCTCTTGCTCGTGTGCGCTCCCTGAGGCGATGACTGGATTTCTTTTATTTTCCCTTCCTTCTGAAATGTCTCAGCGTTCGTTTTCAAACAGTCAGCAGCTCACACACAACGTTAATTTACCAGAATCAGAGCCCGTACGAGGGAAGATGTCGCATCGGAGCCGGTTCATTCAAAAAGTGTGGGAGCTGCGGGACTGTACGTAGTCCCGCGGTTACGGTGTTACTCACAATTATAAATTTGGTACTGTCAACGTTTATATTATATACAATAAATTGTACAATGCTGCGCTTTTAAAAGTATATTATGTCGGATAAAACACGAACGAACACCACCGCGCCCTCGACAAGAAAGATTTTTGAGCGCAGCTCTTAGGGCCCGTTTCCGGCTTGAGCGGCGTCGGCGTCGCCGTCGCCGTTGGCATCGCCGTCGCCGTCGGCGTAACCGCGCGTTGCAGGCAACTCGAGGTTGCATGCAACGCGCGTTGATGCTACCTGGTTTGCACGCGCTCAGCGTTGCATGTCGGCGTAACCACGCGTTGCATTAAACGCAGGCTGCATGCCACATGAGTTGCACGCAACTCATGTTGCATGCAGTCCCCAAGGTCACGTGACTCCCCCCCCCCCCGTGCCTTCCCTCCTCCTCAAGAGCTCGCTCTAATTCGGCGTTACAGGAGTTGTAAACGGCTTTCATTTTTTCACCCCGATAACATTTATTTCTTCACGTAGTTGCGCCATGGCCTTCTTCTTCCGATATTGTGACGTAACCACGCGGAGCGCTACGGCCTTCGTCTCTAGGAGGTGTTGGTTGGGGCCACCTGCACAAGTACAATGCATAGAACGAGGCGAGAGAGTTGCACAGCGTAATTTTCTTTTACAGACAAAGCTGCCAAGAGGCAGACATTTTCAGTATTTTATCGCCATACTAGGCGAATGTCAACCCCCGTTTAAAAGAAAATTATTATTTTTTTGCTGGGAAAGGTTTGTAAAGCGGGGGCGGCATATCACGCAGGGTCGAACTCTCGGTACGCTTGAAACCAGCGGCTTGACATTTGGCCTCTGTCGACATGACCAACCTCTCCGATGTATTCACTGTTTCTTTTTTTTTTCTGAGAGAATCGCAATAAGAACATGATCTCTGCTTGCTAGATTCGCGTTTAGCAAAATATCTAGATATGAGCTGTAGGTGTAGCTTTTTTTCGGTTGCAGCGCTTGATTCAGATAAAAATTCATATATTGAAAGAGCAAGCTTCTACAGGCCGCCATGGGTATAACCTTTTCGTGTGAGATCGTTCCGTCGGTTTCGAAGGTGCTTGCAAGGTTGCCATTGGCTGCACGATTTTCGCTTGAATGTGCAGGAATCTAGAATTTAGAACGTAAAAGTGAGGACCCAAAGAGCGCACGCGAAATTCCATAACTGACGTAGACGTTGTTGTGGTGCTGACATGTCACAAGCAAGTCGCTTACGTCAAATTTTCATCCAGGTGCTCGTCATTGCCTGGACGATCCATACACAGCCCTATCAATGAGTCGATAATCTGCCACTACCCATCGGAACCTTTGCGTCACTTCAGCTTCCGTACGCCCCCTGACCCTACCGCCGCTGGATACGTCCAGTTTCGGACGGCACAGCCTGGAAACCACAGCTTGCGCCAGATGACCACAATCTACAAAAACCGCTGCCCGGCAACTTCTAGCGAGGGGCCCGGTACCAACATGTCACAAGTCAAGTCGCTTACGTCAACATTTCATCCTTGTTGGTCTTGCTTACACAACTGTTGACCATCACAGTGTTAGAGGTTACTTGTCGGTGCCGAGCCCCTTGATTTGTCTTTGTGCTTTGTAATTTTGGAAGGTACAGTGTCTACGTGACCTTGTATATTGTGCTACGTAGCATCCACATAGTAATAAGGATAATGCTGCTCCTTTCTGGCAATGTAGAATTTAACCCTGGCCCGTTCACTCATGAGAAAACTAACAGAATACTAGAAGTCTTGGAGCTACTACCGGGTAGTACACAAAAACCAAGACGTAATTTTGGCTGAAATGGTGGCAATCAAGCCAACACAGACATCGGTCGAAGAAAATTTACATCTGTGTTTCCAACACTAGAATTGCTTGAAAAAATGTTGCTTCACTGAAATTCCTTGAGACTCAAGTGCAGCAAATACGAGTTGCATCTACGGAACTTACCGATCAGTTAAACCAGCTGGCAAACGGTCAGAGGTGACCTAGAAATCGCTATTGGAGAAATAATCCTCATATTTTATGGTGTTGCCGAGGATAAAATGAAACATGGGCAACGTCCGAAACAAAAGTCCTGCAGGGGCGCCGAGGAGAAGCAGTACCATACAAAGTGGCCGCGACGTCGTTGATGAGGGCTAATACAGTATTCTGCTTGGTTCTGCTGCCGAACACTATTTCGACCCGGTTACAGGTTAATGACGCGCCATCAACTCTATTATGCACGTCGCTAAAGCGGTAGTTCATAGGGACTACCAAACTAACTGACGGCAGCATTCTCGAACGCATCACTTTCAAAGCAGTCCGGGATCCAAACACATGACGGTGCACAAGCCTTGCGCGTTTTTATGGTGAGTATGCGCTTTATGAACAAGTGTTGGTATATATTTATACTAACACGCGTTTAATTTGTTACACTATGCACGCCAACTCGGTGAGCAGCGATTACTTTGCGGAGAAAGGGGTTATCCCCGATAAAGTCTTCGTTCCGGGGTGAATAGCTGGGGACAGTAATGTACTGTTTTTTTGGTTCACAGTGCGCCGACAGCGCCGGACAGCATCGGTGTTTCCTGCAGATATCCTGAAGGCAATTCAACGGTGACGAGAAGCCAGTTTACGCTGAAACAGTGCCGCTGCGTCTGGTTCTGACCGCGATATCGTGACGATGCATCCACCCAATGGGAAAGGTACCTACAAGCAGCGAATCAACCTTTCTCTTTGCCGATGTCATCTGGCTGGCCTAGAAACGGTAGCCAAAACAAATACTTACCACAAAGAAAGTTGACGAGATCATCCTTTCGCCTTTTTTTCGTTTTTAAAAAGTATACAGGGATTTCAGGTGTCCCCAGTAGCGGTTAAGGGAAGCGCAAAACACAGGTGTTATAGAGAAACCAAAATAGAGAGACGATAGTGTCCTGTCCGCAAGCGTCGATTGAAATGGATCAAGCGTGTCAGCATCGTGGGGTTTGTGAACAGAAAATAAAAAATATGACATTAGACGAGAGGTTGAAGTTAATTCGTAGTTAGCAGGAACAAATTATGTGGAAAATTCGGTCCTTACAGTTGGCTGCACATGGACAACATAAGGGCTTGACATTGCTGATGCAATGAATGCATAGACAGGAGCCTGAAGGACGCGTAAACAGCTGGTAGGTGCGTGGCAAAACCTCCTTAAAAAATGCAGAAGGGTACAGCGCCTACAAGAAGCACGAAGGACGCACAGAGTCGTAGAGGAATTTGTATATACCCTGAAAAACAAACTAGTTTTCAGTTGTTTGCCGAAGATGGTTAGTAGGCAGGTACACAAAAAATAAAGAGAGCCTTTTCTGACATGAAATATAACGTTGTAAATAGTATTTAATGAAAGTGGCATGACTTGATGACAGATATGTGCGGCGTTGACGTGTAACTCTCCACTTATCTGCCCCTGTGGTAAAATTCCGGTAATAAAAGCAGATGAGGCCACATCTCAAACAATTTATTGAAATTTGCTTTAACAGTGTTTGAAAAGTAACTGAGACACACATGAAACAGCAAATGGTAGACTCCGAGACAGAGGAGAGCAAAAATGTTGAAAGCACAATTAGCCTTAAATTGTGCGCTTGTTTCTTGAATATTAAAAACAGGTCCTTGAAATCCCAGGGCACAGTTGTTGTTCATCAAACACTTGCCGGAATACCCTGTTACCGCATCCTCAAGGCACACAGAAAGCAATATGGCTACCTCAGATCGCGTTATGCACGCAGCGAAGTGCATAGCGCCAATGTTGCGAGATCACCCACTGGTACGCAAGAAGGTATATCTGCCACACAGTATAAATACATTATGCTTTCAATTGACGTTTCAGGCACGCCGTTGGATTTCTGCTGTTTATATTCTAGTTTCGGTAAGCGGTTGATCCTCCACCTTTCAGCAATGCCTCTGGGGCCCGGTGACTACGTGAAATGAAAACAGCCGCATTCTCGCCTGGGTGCTGTACTTAAACTCTGCTGAACCGACGCCCCCATCTGTAGTTCTCGACGATCGGCGTCGACTCGCCGAACTCGTCTGGGCTCGACGTCATTGAGGGCGACACTGAAGAGTGAGGGATTACTATAAAAATCAAGCCAGTGCCATGCTACTGACAACATCTAATTGAAATCAGCACACTTTCATGTATCATTACTGCGCGATGCAGGTTAGGGATAGGAGCCCAGGCGCCAGCGGACGTACTGCACTGCCTTTGGATCACTTATTAGCATGCGTCATTATGAGTTTCTTCATTTTACTTCATACGGTTGCAAGAAGTTGCCGACAAACAACCCGCAACACAGAAGGATATGTAGCAAAATGTGCCTTTATTACTAACATATACCAGGTTTAACAGGAACTACCGGATACCAAAGGCAGATATCCGAACAAAGAAGAGTTGTAGCATACCTCTTTACGGTTGAAGGAATGCAAGGTGGTGATATTTAGTTCTAACCTCTTAACCAACAGGTGCAAAGGTTATAAGGTACAATATGTTTCCTTCAAAAAAAAAGGTATAACCTCTGTTGTTGCGCATGATATTGATGGGTTGTTGAATGAGTGAAATAAATCCCACGGTTTATGCTAATGAACTTGTGGGGAACGCAAAGGAAAGAGGTAGCATTGCTGGCATCAGCTAATGGTTTAACACCAGATCGAAAGCCGCAGCGAGATTGACCTATACATAAGCTTAAGCGAAGTCTTTTGTATCGTGATTTCTGTAACAACCAGACTAGAATGCTGGCTCTACAACATCCCAGGTCAAAATAAAACGGTGCAAGTTAAGAAATTTATAAGTGAAGCAAAAGGAAGCAACAGTTGCAACTGAAAGCACACATATCGTATTATCCTGAGAGACGACTCATCCCCAAAAGATAGTCGTTCATCCTGATTTGTGGCAGTGGTATTCTTCTATTTTCTCCAATGCCTCGCTGAAATCCCATGTTGTGGCCTCACCGAATGTTAGCCTACCCTTATTTTACCTAATGTGCTCTGCTAGCCTTAGTGGGCACTGGATACACAGTGGCATGGACTTCTGCATGAGTACCATGTGTGGTCCACTGAGATGCTTGAAGCATTAGAGAGTTTCTGCTCTACAGTTATACACCAGTAAAATGCCAGCAACATGTCGGGGTTATAAACACTGTATGTTCCCATATGTTGCCTGGCACACTTGTAATAACTACAGCAAATCACTTTCTGCATATCCATTTGTCACAAAGGACAGTTTGAGGCAAACTGCAGCGCTGCAGCCTCGGGCGTCAGGAAGTACACAAAGGGTGGAAGCAGAAGAGGCAGCAGCCTCTGCCCTGCAGACGAGACGTTGGTGCCGGAAGGTGCAGAGATACCAGCAGCAGGCTGAGGAGCAGTAGCGGATGGAGGCGGAGAACTCTCCTGTTGGATAGGGTGCAAAATGGTAAAAAAGAGCTATAGATGCCTCCACAACTGCTGCAGCAGATGCTGCTAAACAGTATTACACTGAAAGGTATATACAAACCTTGGTATTGAATCGCGCAAATTGAGCTATTGAAAGCAATTGGGAAAGGAGTAACTGTATCAGACCGAGGGGGGGACATTAAGTTCTATATTTCTCTCTTTTTTTTTTTTTTTAGATTGACGAAGGCCATGTGGCGGATATGGAAATAATAAAGTATATTTGAAATGCAAGGGTTTGTGGAAAACTCTTTTCAGTATGTTATGGGGTAGTCGTCCCTGGAGAGAAACTTGATTATCAGAGGTGCGCTCGACCTTACATGACAGCTAGTAAGATGGCACAATTAATTTTAAAATAATGAAATATTTTTATTGCCTCCTTGTATTCCAGTGACCACATTAAGTTATCCGACACCAGTTGTCTAACCACTGAGTTTCCTACACAAGCGCGTTCGTCGACACGTCCAAACATCATTGCCGGGCACTAAGGAAAGAAGCTTATAGCGATTCGACCCTGCACAAACAAAACAGGCAAGCAACAATCAGGTGCTCAGAAAGTGAATTGCGATGGCGCGTTTAAATGCATGGTTACTGGTGTGACCACTTGTGCCTGATTTGTTCGTGAGAGTGTGTCGTGAATTACACCAGTGAACCGTACTCTCTGTTCACTCCCGCATGTTGGAGAATATTTCATGGTTTCTTGATACTATGCATGCGTTTTGTGTGTCTGTTTTTATGCAACACTGCATATATGTGGTGCATGGTGCACCCTTATGCAGGCCCCTCACAAAGGGCACTGGAAAAGTACAAATAAAATATATACTACTCCGAATATATTTTTTCTTTAGTTCCGGTGCAACTACCAGTGTTTTCCGCCGGTCTGGCGAGCAAAACCTGTACGTAGGACCCTTACAATTAACAGTGTCTATGCTATGACAACAAACGTTACGTTGTCTATAGTGGCATCTTCAATATGGCAGCCCAGTAACCCACCACGATGCGTGACTCAACGTACCTTTCAACAATTTTGTCGTGTGGTAAAGCCAAAGTTGTACCTGACTTCTGCTGCCGATGCGATGGCGGACAGGAAGGGCGTCATCAGCCACGGCTGGCAGGTGTAGCCGTCACCGAGCAACAGGCCAGACGCCATCAGGCTGGGCTTGATTGGTGCAGTGCGCTCTCGGTGAAGATCCGAGTCGTGCGTTTCCGGCCATCTCGCAACCACGTTGCGTATGCGGCAGGATGTACAATACCACCTGTACGTTGCCGGAATGGTACAGGTGGTGGTTCCACGTACACCTCCTCGCACGCGCGGTCCGGATCGAAATGGGTGCCATCAACAGCACCCACGACACAAAGGAACCTGGCTACTCAAAGAACTGCTCCTGCAAGGCAGCACTCTGCGACGCCTGTATTCGCGGCATTGTCAATCCATTCACAAGTTAATTTACAGCACAATACCCTAGCATGCAATATTTCGCGAAGTTTCGTCAACAATACTCGTTTTTTCTGTTTTCAGTGTTGATAGTGGCAAAAATATCGCCAAATGACTTTGACAAACAAAATGTCTATAGCAGGCCCACTCGCGGATCGAACCCGCGTCCTTCTGCGTACAGGCTGCGATATTCGTTAGAAAATATATTGTAACCATTCGTTTTTAACGAGCCATGTATAGCCCTTCACGAGGTACGACGGAATGCGTATAGCTTTACCATAAACAACTCACCACAATTTGACTTTTTTTGTTTTTTGACTCGGAACGCCTCAGAAACCTACCGCATGAAGTTCACCGTGAATAGCTTTCTGCACGACGCCAGAGCTGCGGTGACCTGCTCACGGACCGTGAAGGTTCGTGACCTGCACGTGGACGGTAGTCGCTCAGCAGATCAGAGTTGCCTGTGCGGCGGAATTGCAGAGCGACGATCACCTGCTGCTCTGCGTGACAGGCGGCTACGACGCGTCGACC
>JAZHYW010013694.1:0-19690 GCA_037355805.1 Ixodes ricinus | reverse complement strand
GGGTTGCCGGGACGTCAGAACGCCGAGCTTTGATTAGCTCTTGATTGGAAAGATAATGGGTGTACTCTCAATGTTAGCTGCCTTGAGCTCTACCCACTGTCTTTCCAATTAGAGCCATTCAGAGCTCGCGGGTATTCTGACGTCACGGCAAACCCCTGCGGAAGAAGCAGGCGAACCTGCGCTCATCATAATGTTCAAGTGTCTTGTTTCGTGATTCGTTCTTTTGTGTTTTTATTGGCTGAAGCCTCGATGGTATTGTTTGACGGAGCGATAATAAGACTCTCAGGAACTCGTCACGCCTTTGAGTTTCTTCGGCTGTCAGTCACTATAAATAAGCCTTTCCAGAACTTACGACCCGGACGAAAAATGCCGAGTCACTGGACTGTGGCAGCATGGGCGGAGTCTCGTATTCTGTGGAAGAGCTACTGTCAACGTTACTAGAACTCTCAGTTAGGAAACTCACCGTTGAAACCTGGGCCGCTGGCGTCCACCGAGACCGAGCTAAATGCGACAACAGCGCCACTCTGTATCATTTTCTTCAACTGTGGTCGCCTTGAGCGTTTAGAAAGCATGTTTTTGCGTAAAAACTAACGGAAAAACTCTTTGTGTAGTAACTTTTATTGGAGTTTAGTACAAAACGGGGGCGCGTGTTGTTTTCTAAAAGCTTTAGTTCGCAAGGTTTTGCAGTATAATTAATATTGTTTTTATACAACCCTGCCTCAGCGGGGATTTCAGGTAGCGCGTCCTGAGTTACGCGCATATTGACCACGGAAGTGAACTGCGGCGCGTCCGCTTAAGAGTCGGGGGCGGTACCTCGAAACCCCTTCCACAGTATCTGTTCTGGCCCCATGACGGCCGATTACAACGAAAATGGAAGTCACGTGCAGTTCCTGGACTGGCCGCTGCGGGAGAAGTGGCGGCGTTGTGTTCGCCATTAGCTCGGTTCTCGTGGACGGATCGGTGCCACTCTTTCAGAGGAGTCTCTATGGCAGTCTCCCAACTGAGTGGTTTTAGCAACGTTGGCTACTGTGCACGCTCAGAACGCCTTCCGCAACCCAGTAAAAGAAGATGGCAGCGTGCAGAAGGCGAATTTTTTTAAAAAGGTGCTGTTGTGTCCGTTTCTATGTTCATTATTTCTGTTTTTATTTAACTTCACCAACGCGTTCACGTTGAACTAAATGAATACCCCTTACTCTGCGAAAATCTAAAGGCGTTGAAGCCGACTGCTTTTGAGCAGTTAGAACGGCTTGACGCGGGCTGCCTCCCGGTTTTCCTCTTTACATTGAGAGGGATCGCTGCCGCCATCTATCGTCGACGCCAACTTTCGAGGCAGCGGAGGCAGCCGTTTCTGCTGTCTTGGCGAGTCCGGTATCTTGTTCCATCGACAAACAGGCCTTTCTCTCAGCGCAGCACGAAAGCGCGACAGCGTGGACAACGCGATACGCGTGCGTTCTTTCGGGCACGGTCTCTCCACGTCGATAGAGGAGGGTATGGTACTGTATAGGCGTGCTATCTAATGCAAATGAGTAGAGTAGGATCTATTTTCCTAGCTAACGTACTAGCCGTTTGAGTGAGAACAAGACGTCTAGTCCATTTTTTTCACTGGAATTGCACAATGTCATAAGAGCATGTAGCAGATCGCATTCATCATTGGTTATACTGATGGCACTAAACCATATTATACGGGTGCTGCGAGGGACATTATACACTGAAGTAAAATAAAATTACACAAACAACAAACAATTACGCGTTATTACGAGAAAGCCTGGTGTTTCAAGGGTAGGACTGACTGCACAAGAAATGACGAAACACTGAAGAGCTCTAGTTTGTTTTACTTTCATATCGTAAATGCTTCCGCGATCAGAAATTAAAAACGACACATGTGTCGTTTGTAATCGATGTTTCTATCTTTTATCTGCCAAAGTTAGAATTATTGTTGTATAAAAACAATATTTTGCAACGAACGCCGCTGTATGGGATGAAGTAAAAGCGCAGGTGCGTGGCGCGATTCAACGCACTGTGGTCCCCTAGATTCGTAGCTTAAAAACACACACTAAAAAAACATTCACCGTTTCCGCCCATACAAGGTACCAAAAGCAGTCTATTTCTGCGAACAAGAAAACCCACTTTAAAAACAAAGTGAGGGTTCAAGAAAGGTAGTTAAGTCCAAACGTTCCTAAAACAAACATACAGTGTTATGCTAAGAAAACTATACCTTAACTATAGGGGCCATGTTACAATATTGATTAAAAAAATTCATGATGCGTATATCGGTATAAAAAATACAGAATCAAGTAAGAAAAAGAAAAGAAAGAAAAAAAGGCACTGAATTCTTTAAGCTAATTTGTCTAAAAATAAAAGTGGGCTATTTTTTGCCACTTTTAGTGAGACTTCATTGCAATATGCGTGCGTCACTGTACGATTCGTGCCCTATGACGGTAATTGCTGAACACTTAACTATGCCTAGAGCACAGCACATGCTTTGAGTCTCTGGCCGTCTCATAACTCACCTGCATGGTTGTAATGAAAATTAGCGGTGCGTCTTGGCTAGGCGTACTGATAATGTTCAGGTTGAAAAAGTTAAATGCACTCAAAACGCTCGTTATTGTGATTTCTTTCATCATTTGGTAGTATAAAAACTGTATCCAGTAAAAGAGATCATAAACCGATCTCCACATTGTCCGCCAGCGTTTTCTTGCCGCTGTTCTCAGCGCTGCACGTGAACCGTTGGCAATATCATTTCAGTTGCAAAATGGGAGGGACGCCTTTTTTGCTTTATCAACGGCGCGTGATAATCTCGCTCTTCTCGTTGGGTAAATACATTCGCGGATCGCAAGAGAGAAGAGAGACAAATATTTATTAAGCTTGTGACAAGGACAATTGGAAGTTCAACAAACGTAATTAGCAATAAGAAAGTTTTAATCTCATATTGCTTAAGGTGACAAAAATCCTAGCCCCAGATCCTGTAAAAAAATCTTGTTTGGAACCTCCGAGATCTAGAGCCCCATGGTACTGATTCAAAACTCGTCCACACTGGCTTACAATTCGATATGTCTAACAACAGTTTTCTCAATCCCGACAAATATACTCGCAGTCAAGCTTTTTCTTCATGTTTAAATATGTTTCGATTTGCTCCAGCATAAAACTTCATCACCACCCCAGCTAAATAAGGAACAGTCATTAAGACACAGAGATATAATTTTACGATACGAAGGTGGTCATATCGCAGCTTAATAAATAGAGGAAGACAAGTGCAACGCTTTATATTTTTCAGTGGCACTTCTTGGGATTCTTTAAAACGCCATACATACCGATCAAGCGGGATATCGACAATATTTGTGGTTTTTTACCGATTCCAACGATTACTGCAACCACACCTCGGGCAGTGTAAGAAATAAAACAAAACACACATGCAGTACTTTCTCTAAACAAAATTGGCTTGGCGTGTCACAAGCTTCCAACTACCTGATTGAAAATTCTCATTTGTATGAGAAATATCTGTGTCCAATAAACACATATGAAACATCCAATACATATAAGAACATATAAGACCCATATAAGAACTATATAAGATATATAAAAACATACAAGCACAATGTAAGAAACTTGTAAGAAGTTTCTTATAAGTTTCTTATATGGTTCTTATATATCTTATATAATTTTTTATAGTTCTTATACAGTTCTTATATATCTTGTATGATTCATATGTGTTTATTGGACATAAGTAATTTCTCATACAAATGACTTTTTTCACTAGGGTAGGGGTGAGCGTCGGTTAAAAACGTTAACCCGATTAATCGCCGCCCTTTATTAATGAGAAAGCATTAACTGTCTCATGGATCGAGCTGACGTCATCAGTTTGAAGCGCGAAAACGGCTCCTAGTTTCCGCCGCGATCCCAATAGGAGCGATTCACCTTCGGTACCATTGGCTGGCGCGCGTCGACAGGGCTCTCATTGGCCGCAGCGCCATGGCCTCCGAAATCCCGAAGCGCGCGCGGGCTAGTACGCAGCAGACGACAAAAGGAGCGTACGAGCGGCTTGCATGCTTTCGCATTCACAACTCATAAAAAATGCTTGTGTACCCCGAGCTTCTTTTCTTTCCCTTTTTTTGCGTGTTTTTGTAGTTTTAATTTGCCTATAACTTTAAAATTAAGCGAATTTCGAAAAAAAAATTTTTTTCACCACGTAACTACATGCAGTGCACTCTGTTTCGGTGCAAATTAAAAACCAGATAAGAAGTCGTTCCAGGGCCCTTGAAGTCTGTTCTTTTACCTTTGAGGTATATTACATCTCCCACTGAGAGATCAGTAGCTCTTGGACCACGCCCACAAGGGTATTGTACGAGCTGTGTCCAATAATTTTTCATCGTTAGAAAGTAGGGAGCGTGTTGAGACAAGTCTGGGCATGTCGCGACATGTCTCCAGGCTTCTAGTTTCTCCGACCTTGCCCCGCCTTTTTGGCGCTTTTCTTTCCGCTGCTGAAAATATTAAACCAGAGAGAGAGAGAGAAGATAATAAGAAATTTATTTTTAACTCTTATTCCTTTATTGCAACTTTATTTTTATGTTTCACCTCATATATTTACTTTGTTTCTGATTAAAGGGATACTACAACGAAATTTCGGCGCTCATTTTTTGGTCTATATGTGTTCAAAAGAGCAGTATCATATGGAACATACCAATATCTTGCTAAAAAAAGTCTCGAAAAGGAATTTTAAAACGAATTAAACGATTAGCAAAGAGCACCTGGTGGATGTCGCCAACGCCTCGTTTGTAATGCTCGTCTACGAACCTTGGCAGCTAGTGACGGAGGTCGTCTCGCCTACGGCCACGACGAGAGAAGGGGGAAGGAGGAACTCCCCTCTTTCCGAGAATCCTTTTTGTCTGTCGCAGAAGTCGCTATTGTCCCCCTACAAGATTATAGAAGATTAACCCGTCACTCCAAAATTCGTACAAAAGCAGCCGCTTCGGTGGCTGGAACGACTAGGCCATCCTCTCGACGTCAGCCTCGCCGTAGCTTTGCTCGTCTTGAGACGACCTACGTCACGATTGCGCTGGAGCCTTCTCCGAGCGCTTGCCAGAATGGGCCGTTTATAACGAAAAATACAGCCACCAGGATCAAAATACAAACGTGCGATTGTCATTTACGGATATTGTGGATCATATTCAACCTATTTTTGAACACGACGGGAATATTTCAAATTTCTTTGAAGTGTCCCTTTAAGATTGTTTCCCACCTGACGCACAAATACTATCAACGTCTGCGTTTAAATTTTGTTTTGTTTTATTGTTATGTGTACGTTTCACTCTTGAATTTTATTGTATATGGCGACTGCACTGGCTCTCGTTAAGTTTACAGCGCAGCACTTCGGCACCCGTTTCCGTCTTAAGCGGCGTCGGCGTCGGTGTCGGCGTAACTGCGTGGTGCATGATGGGAACCGTCCCATAATGCAACGCGCGTGTCTCATATGTGACCCGCCCGTTCCATCATGGGACGTTTTCCATGATGCAACGCGCTTTCCTCCTCCCTCCTCCTCCTTCTCTTTCCTCCTCCTCCACCTTATCGTCCTCTTTTCCTCATGTGCCATCTCGGGGGAGCACGCTCAAGACTAATGCTGAAGAAATCAAACACGCCGAGAGCAAGTAGGATGACATCGAAGTACTTCGTCAAAGTACTGACTAACGCTGTCTCGTTCTCCCGCCTTGATCCTGCTGTACTGTTTCCTGGCACCGGCAGAACTTAGACAGAGTGGAGCTCCCAGATGTGAGAACTACATTTCCTTTCTCCGGAGAAGCGGTGAGCAAGAATACCAGAATATATATATATATAGGGGTGTGCGAATATTCGAAATTTCGAATACGAATCGAATATTTTCCTTATTCGAAACGTATTCGATTCGAATATTGCATATTCGGAAGTTCCCGAATATCGGCCAAAGCCGAATATTCGGGAAAAACGACGAATAATCGCAGAAACTACGAATATTCGACCAAGTAACGAATAATCTGTTTGACACGCATTCCCATATGAATATGTTTATTCACTGAGAAAGGCGTATGATGCGTGCGCTATCGGTCTGCTCCGTTTCTTTCTGTCCGATGGCAGCAAGACAGGATGAGTTTCTGCATTCTTTTTCACCAAACCCTTTGTTGTGTGGCGCTTTTATAGCAATTTGTGATGTAATTGCGCGTTCTATAAATTGATACAATAAAATAAACCTCGATAGTGAAATATATATATAAAATAAATCTAAAGAGTGTAATCTAATATAAATGTTTGAAAATTAAAAAAAAAATCTAGGTGAGAGCAGAACATTGCATTGCCATCGACATCAACTCCTGCCACTCCCGCGCAATCAGAACTAGGGATGTCGTGAACCTGCCCAGGTTTGAGTTCGACTGAGTTAGACTTTTTCGAACTTTTGAACATGATGTTCGACAAAGGCTCGACTGAAGTTCTACTTTCGTGCGCATGCGCGAAAATTAAAAAATAAAATAAAGAAAAAACCTAGTTGATTCATTTGGCGGAGGAGAAGTGCAATATTTTTTGTGTTTATTGGCATCACTGGTTCACATTAATAACCAATGAAAGCGTTAAAAGCGCATATTTTCGCTTTTATATGGTGTAAACATTGGTAACCATCAGACTTGTACACGTTACTGAAAAATAGTAAGGAATTACAATTACAATTACTCGAGGCTAAATTGTAATTTATTACAATTACAATTACTCTCCCATGAAAGTAAGCGACCGTTACCCCCAAAAGTAATCCGTTACTTTCGTGGCGTTACTTTCAACAATATTTTCCTCAATTAAGAAACAAAGTGAAGAAGGTTATTCAAGATCTTAATGCTGCCACCTGTTCCATTTATTGACCTTGAGTATTTTAAGCAACAGCTGACTCTCGAAAGTCTCGTCAGACATTTTGCGTTATTTCTTACTCAATATGTCTACTGCTACGCTGAACACCCTTTGAACTGAGGCACTGGATGGGAGTGCCATATTGTGCCTCACGAATGCTTCATGCTCTGCATTGAGCTTTTTCAGCGAAGCAACGGAAGTACTATTTAGCTTGAAGATAGAGCAAAGCTTCGTCGTTGCAGCCGTTGCCTGCTATTCGAGAGTTTTAGTAAAGTTGCTAACAGGAAGCTGATCATTAAATAATAAATAAGGTTAGGCTCGATATTCTTCTTCCTTTGGTTCTGAACAGGTCGAGCCTCGGTTGAGACGTTGGTGAATAAGAAAAAGTTTCCAATATTTAAATATAAGTAATCGAGAAAAAAAACAGGACACTTATTACAACAATTAATTGGAACGTTTGTTAAAACAAGGAAATGTAAACGCATGTTTTCCATGTGTACCTTTCTTGGTGCCGTTAAAAACGCACGGAGCACGGACCGACTGCAGTTTACTCCGGTATTCTCCAGATGGATGTCCGCTGATGCCACGGGCAGAGAAAGGCAGAAAACTAAGCGACGCTATGGCCCCACTCATGAGTTTCACTCTTTGAATCTTAAGTCTAAGTCAGCCACCATTATGTTTTATTTTTAAAAATATCTGCTTGAGATAAGATGCGTCCTGCTGGGGTAAAAACAGGAAGAAAAAGAAGACTATTACCATTTTCGAAGTGCTCGCAAAAAGCTGACTCACAAAAAGGGTAACTGGGATGCAGATAACCTGGCTGAAATTCACAAATAAAGTGGGCCAACCCTAGAAGTTGGACTACAAAAAAAAAAAGTAAGTAGCTTTTAAAACAGGGTCAAATAAGGTGAAAGAAGCAGAAAAAAATACATCCTGTTTTCTAAGAGAAGATGATAAGTGTGCATCGACCAACGAGGATGCTTGTGGCAATAACACCTTCACATATTATCACATCTCTTTTAGCGGATTTTAGGGTAGACGGAGCGTTGTCTCGTGTTGTGACATTATGAAAATGGTCGTAGTTACTATAACCGACAAGGACATTGTTAATTCTTGTCTGTGCACTTACCACCTTGAGCATCTCAAAGAGGCATACAATCACTTGGTGTCTTCCGCTCCCCGCCTTCGATCGCAACGAAAAAACAGACACTAAAAAAAAAAACATAACTTCCCCACTTTTTTTGTTTTGTTGTAGAAATGTTTATTTGGATCTTTTGACATTGGTTGTGAGGGTCTAAAAAAAAGATTCAGGGGCTTGGTGTTGCAAAAAAAAAAAGGCTTTGCGGAACTGAAAAGTGCCAAGCCTCCCTTTGGAGTGTCACTGCGCTCAACTTTACCAAAATGAAAACGACCTTCTCCTTAGAAAGGGGGGGGGGAGGGGGGGGCTGGATCGGAAAAAAAATGTAACGGATTACAAGGAATCCGTTACGTAAAAAATGTAAGGGAATTACTTTAAAATTACTCTAGAAAATATGTAATTATTCCGTTACTAAATTACCGATAAATGTAAGGGATTACAAGTAATTCCGTTACTTGTAACGGATTACGTACAAGTCTGGTAACCATTTTATAAACTATAAAATAAAGTACTTTCCAAATTATTTGTTTCCCAAAATTCGAAATATTCGCGTAGCAGCCAGCCAACACTGTCCATACTTCGAACTTCTTCGAACTTTAGTGAAATTTCGCAGGTTTCCCGATTAAAGGGTTTTTTTACGGGAGGAAATGTTGTCACGGCGCGTAGGGAGCGCTTACTTTCTGAACAGGTTGAACAGTTCATTTTCCTACAGGATAATTTGTAATGAGTGCATTACTAGAAGTATCTTTAGCCTACTGCAGCCCAGTAAAATGCAGCTGCATTGATTTATTTTAGAGAGGCAATAAAACCTGCTCTTACCTCTTGTTTTGCAATTTTTTATTGCAAGACACATATTCGATATTCGATTCGATATTCGAAGCCCGTTTTTTGTCTTATTCGTATTCGATTCGTATTCGAAAATTTCAATATTCGCACACCCTAATATATATATATATCTTTCTCAGATTGTTTAGCACGGTATATCGCAAAATCGAAATACCTCAAGAGAGGAGCCGAAGGAGGGGGAAAGGAGGGGAGGAGGAGGAGCAGAGGACGAGGGGAGGATTACGGAGGAGGAGGAGAGGAGTACGGAGGAGGAGGAGGGGCATACCCTCCCTTAGTACCCTCCTTCCTCCTACTCAAGAGCTTCGCTCTAATTCGGCATTACGGGAAGTTGTAAACGTGTTTAATTTTTTTACGCTTATGTTCACTAGTTTTCTAATTGTGACTGCTTCAACCTTTTTTATGTTTTCTTTTCGCAATTGTATGACAAGCGTTTTTTTCTTTAAGTGTTTTTGCATTTTTTTTTTGTGCCTTAAAATGTAGGTTACGTACATGTGTTTTTCGCCCTCGTGTTTTAACAAGTCGCTTTTCTTTTGTCTAAAGAGTTTGCCACCGCTCTCTGCCAATGTACGGGGGCCGAGGGCTCGTCAAGCTGCCACTTAGCAGCTTTACCCCTCGCTCCAGGCACGTATCCAGGGCCCGCCCACCCCCCCCCCCCCCCCCCGAAATCTTCCATTTTGCTGGGACCTCCTCTCCCCCTCCCCTCAAATCCTGGCCACGTGCTTGCCTCGCTCTTCCCATCAATGATGAAAAAGAAGAAAAAAAAAGAGATTATTATTATTGAAAATACTTTTCTAGGGGAATACACGATACTCTTTTCATTTGCATTTGACGGAACGACTGACTGCGCGTCGTGGACGCTGACGCGACAAATGCGTGTACAGCTCTGACAGGTGAATGCTGGCCGAACATCGTGCGATAGCCAACACAAGCAGCCTGGGCCAAGCATCGAAGAGTTCGACCGACGGCATGATCACACGCGTGAGTGCGTGAAAAAAGAGGGTTAGGTGGGACCGTCCATCGACAGTGGAAGATATCGCCCGCGCATTTGACATTTCTGTGGCATCTATCCGGAAGAGCGCAACGGATAGATGCCACAGATGCATCCTGCAGAGACGTTATGGAAACATATTTCTTGCCCAGGATTGAAGATTTATGGAAAGGAACTCTTACTTCTTATTTCCCGCGAAGATACCAAACAAAACATATTTTATGAAGTAAAAAAAAATATTCAAATAGTGTGCACGTCGGCTATATAACGTAAAACATGCGAATACAAGACTGTACTAGGTACATAAAATTTTAGATACATAAAAGCCACCAACACAAAGTGACACAAACGCTTGAATTTCAAATTTCAATTTGCGACGCGCAGTGAATTTTTTTAACGCTTTTTCGTTCGAACGCACGAGAAGAATGCGGCCTAATCTAAAACGAGGAAAGCGATCCGAGCTCTTGTATTCAAACAAATCATACATCATGCACAACACGCGGCACTCGTATTGCAAGTTCTCAAGAGCGTCCCATTCCAGACACTCTGCTGTCGCAGCAACACAACAAAATTGCGTGTTACTCTCTGAGCAGTCCCAAATAATATTCTGTTTCACATTACGATGAACTGCAGTGGGCGCTACACGACCCATCCCAGCCTATGGTCCCTCGATGAAATTCACGCTTCCAATGTCACGCAAACGCCTAAGACACGTGCCGCGAGCGGGTGCTCCGCCGCCATTTGCTTCCAGGGCCGCTTAAGAACGCGGGCCTCGTGCACTGGTGCATTCGACGAAACTCGCAAGACCAACGTCAAACACGTCGAGGTGCTTTATCCCAGCAAATCCAGCGCTGCGAACGTACCACGTGACTAAGCACCCCGCACGTCACTGCGACCTTCAAGACGGTCACGTGACGATCACACGGCATTCTATTGACTCCGATGGCTCGTAGCATCCGCTCCGGTTCATCGTAAACTGAAACGAAGTCGAGAGCTGGGGCCTCTTGTCCGAGTTTCGAAACGCGAACAAAGACGGTGAACCGATGGGCCGTTTTCGTGCTCCTCCTTCCTTTGTGCTTTGTCGTCGCCACTCGTCCCGTATTGAATTCGAATCCCAGACGTTCCGAGAAAGTTCAGAAAGCCTGTCGTGCGCATTTATAAAGCCGAGAACACGCGCAAGTGGGTGCTCGCTCCGGCGGAATCGATGCTTTCCGAAACAGATCAGTCGTTTCGCCGGCGGGAACAAGGTCAGACTCGTTATCTGTCTTGTCGCAGGTCGCGTCTTTTTGTATGCCTTTCCACGCTGAAAATGTAGACTGCTAAGAACGTCAATAAACGAAGTTACATCGACGCCGGTTTGCGTTACGAGGGATGCGTGCTACCGTGATGCCCCGGCTGCCCGCGGGTGTTTTCTTTTTTGAATACATCCTTTTCCGAATAGACCTATAGACGCTTTGCAGCAGCTGTGCATGGGCGCCGCCATAACTGACCTTCAGTTTTTGTTTCCCAATATTCTGTTTACTGCACTTCATTATTACCATAGCAGGCCAGGTTATTGCCATCGTAGATTTTATTCTGTGTTTCTCCCCAGCATTGGCCTTTGTGGAGGCTCGTCCGCACCAATTTCAGTGCCTCGGTATCTCGGTAAAACAAGAGAAGGTCAGCCATGGCGGCTGTATTCTGGCGCGTGTGTAAAGCGTCTATAGGCCCGTAGCTCTCAAGTTTTGAGCTGCGCTCCAGGCGAGCAAAATAGAATATTTGTGGCTCGCGTTTCGAACATGCGTCATTATACTCTGTTTCATACTTAGTGTGCAACGCTGCCAAAGCTACTGGCGCGAGCGTGGGGCTTGATCTCGTTGATCATTTGCACGCGTTCTCGCGCAAAACCAAACCATAGATGAAGCTACGCGCTCGCGCCAGTAGCATTGACAGCGTTGCACGCTAAGTATGAAACAGAGCATAGGCTTCTCCGCTACAGTTTTTTTATACTCCGTTCCACTGCAAGTTCCAGCGTAGCAGAGGTTAGAAGAGCAAGCGCCGAGCTTGCAGTGTCCCTGACAGGGCACGCGCGCTCGTGCAGTGCGGACATGGTTCAAGGGAACATGCTTTAGCATGCAGCTTCGGCTTTGCTATCACGTAATGTGAAACATACGTGCTGACGGAGGCTATGGAAAATAAAGCTGAAAGGAATGTATGATGAAACGTTAAAGCCGCCAACCCCATAGTTAGAACTTTTTAGATGCGGAGCATCTCTTGCTCGGGTCTATGTCCCGCGGCCTTGTAGTCTGCACTCACACTACGCACGCGCAACTCTTTTCTTCCCTCTCTCCAACAGCTGCGCGTTACTCTCTCCGCTCTCTCTCTCTACCAGCTGCGCGCACTGCGCGTGCGTTCGCTTCTACTCACACCGCGCGCGCACGCGCAACTCTCCTCCCCTAGTCTCCTCTCCTTCAAATGTGAAAAAAATAGACGGCTAGCGGCGAGCGTTCCAAGTTTCTCTGCCGCGAGCCGCGACGAAGGCTCGCGTAGGGGTTCCGCTAGGGCAGTCGGTGGCACCATCTCGCGACGTCAGCACGCAACTGACTCTTTCCTCGGAACCAACACGATGCTCCGCATCACCCCATGGTTCCCCTCGAGAAGATGGTGTAATTTTTTACGTTTTTTTATTGCGCATGGACAGATGCTGACAGAGGCTTGCATTCGAACGTGGTTCGTGCCTAATCGAATGTTACAGCGCCGCTTTTGTAGTCGTATCGCGTTGATGGTGCAGCCAGCATAACATGGTCGCGTCTTGAGGGCGCGGTCGCGTCGTCAGCCCTAGAGCAACAGGCCTGTAGCTAAATAACCCAAGCATCAAGGAGAATGCAGGGACTGGTGCTGCACGCGCCGCACGTGCACGCCTTCCCCGTATAAAAGATCCGAAGTAAATAACCAAAATAAAGCGTGACGAACGCGCGTGCCAGATGCCATTTGTTTTCGGCATTTGCTTTAAAAAGTTACTGCTGCTGAGGCCAGCACGTGCGGCGCGTGGAACACCAATCCCTGAATTGCTGGTTTGGAAGCTGTCTGGTTGGGGCGCGTGCCTTCAGTGGGCGACTGCTCGTTTGACCAGGGCCTTTTCTTTCGAGTGTAATTCTCGTGGTCGTTCATGCCGGGCCCTCGCGCAGCTCACTCCAATACCTGCCTGTAGTGTGACTGATATAAGATGTTCAAAATTATTTCCCTCGAATATATAAACTAATCGGAAGAAAGCCAGATGACCCTTTTCTGTATCTGCCCCAGCCTTCATGCAACGTCACCCTCGAAGTGTCGGCTCGAAGAACCGAAGTTCCGTCCATGCGCGCTTCGGCCGCCACAGCTTTGCACGCGAAAAGGCGCCACAGGCTGCTGAACGCCACTGAACTGACGGAACGCGTCTCACTATCGAACGCCAGCTCCTCCGCTAGTGGCGCTACGCGCGTTTTCAAAGCGCCTCCTATAGTTCCGGCACAGAGCGTAGAGCAATGCGTCCATCCATTGACCAATGATCGACTGTCGGCCGATGATCGATCATCGACTGATGATCAATTTATTGATCGATTATCAAATATCGATTACCCAAAAATCTTTTTTTTCTAGATATCATAAACGCATGCTTCTACTTTACTAATAGGTTAGGATAGGATAGGCTAGCGAGGTCGCTCCTAAGTCGCACCTGGCAGCGCGCGACCAGTTAGCCAGTTAGATATCCGAATAGATAGGATCGATATCAAAAAAATATCGATATCAGAAAATAGATGCCCAGATATCGGAAACATATCGATGTCAAAAACAAGTATTATCATCAGAAACACATGTTTTCATATTGATTGGTTATTGAGCTGATCGTCTATACTTTTACTACTACACGCTTAATCTGGGGCCACCTAGGGAGCCACCTATAGCCGTGAAAATGAGATCCAACTTGTCACGGCAAATTTTGGGGCCACCTAAAATTGCCAGCCCGTTTGCCGTCCCTTTTTAGGTGGCCCCAAAATTTCCTGTGACAAGTTGGATCTTGCCGGCCCGTTTTCTAGCTGGCACGTTTCTCTAGCTGGCCTGTGTACTAGGTGGCCCGTTTTATAGCTGGCCCGTTTTCTAGCTGGCCTGTTTTCTATGTGGCCCGTTTCTGCTGGCTCTAAAAATGTCCCGTCGCTCCCCCGCAGAGTATCTCGAAGGGTCCAGGACTGTGAGGCCCGAAGAAAGCCAGTGCAAATAGAGAATTGCAGGAAACTTTCACCGTAAAAATGAAGCTGTGACGTGCAACTCGAGCCTAACGTCTTCTTGAGAAACGTCATAAACATACTAGTCACGTCGCAACTTCTACTTTGAGTCGCAAAATATATCGGAAAATCATTACCAAGCTCAATCTGTATACTTTAGTGATTCACTTCCCGGAGTGCTCTAGGGAAAGTTAATCCAGGAATTGTTTCAAGGGCAAGGCCGATGAATTCTAAATATTTGAAAGAACAGGGGTCCGCAGGTATTCAATCCATTTATTTGTTTAAATTAGATGCAGAGCTGAAGATACAGGTGCTGCTTTCTTGTAAAAAAATACCACATTCAAACAATGAAAATAGAAAAGTATAGTGAAAACTTGTCACTTGCCGAAACTTTGGTGGAATCATGGCTGTGTGCTTTCAGTTGACACACTTGGTGAACTAGGATTCGCCGCACTTGCAGGTGCGCTCTCCGAGCGCAAGTGTGTTGCAGTCTACCGGAGCTTCGTGCCACAAGACAGGTGTCCGCAGCACGTCCGAAGGCCATTCGCCTCTGTCATCAAGGCATGATGCCGCTGCGAATAAGAATTTTTAGCATTTCATTATCAGACAATAGGGAGAAAGAACATGTCTTGTATCTTAATTACGTTTTAAAATTTAGCAAACAGCTGGTTTTTCCAAAGTAGCTTGCTGGATGTTAGAGGCTATACAGATGTTAAATCATCGGCCACAAACATGGCCGACAACAAAACGTTTATTTGTGAGCTCTGCGGAAGACAAAATAAGCGAAAACAAATTCGCCAATTAGATATACCGCATTTGCTCTCGGCGGCATGCGTGCTTTTGTTTAGTTACTAGACATTCAAAAGCAGTCTGACGTCATATGAATAGAGCTTCGGCGGCAGTTTGCAGAGTGGGAACAAACTGGTAAATTCGACGCCACCAGGAAGGGGAGCTGAGGCTGTCCACTTGCCAGGAATATACAGGCTCATGGCATGATGCCATGAGCCTGTACAACTGATGAGGCGGTGATAACAAAAGAAACTAAACGTTTAATGGGGCGAACTTGTGCCCAAAAGTAAAAGGAAACAGAAGATAAAAACAGAGCGTCGCGGGCGTCGAAAGCGGCGAAGCAGCAGGATCGAACGCTGAGGCGAAACTGACTTTGGCTCGCCACGCTAAGCCCCTTATGTACACGCGTAAGCTTCTGGAATAATCGGTGTAGAAGGTTCGACGCGTAGAACATTCGGGCCTAGAATAAACAACAATGTTCTCGAATCCACCAGAACATAAACTGGAAGCATAAATAAAATCCGCGGAACTCCCAGGAATCGAACCTGGGCCTCCGCACGAAAGTCAAGCGCGGTAACCACTCGGCCACGCACGCACTTGCTTGCTGACGCGCGTGGCATTACTCTCCCCTTTAAAAAGGCATCGTCTCGATGCCACGCGAAAGAGCAACAAAACAGAGCAGGACAACCAAAAGAATGGGAAAAATACGGAGGCTGGCAAAAAACACAATCCTATCAAGTGTTCAATCAATCAATCAATCAATCAATGTTTATTCACGTAAAGATGTACAAAGAAATGTCTGATTAGTCATCTGGATCCATAGCCGACATGGCTAGTAATGGATCCATTAAAAAACATTCACATTTAAAACAATCCTATAGGCATTCACACAATCTATACATAGCTGCACAAATAATATAACTACTAGTACGGAGTTAACAGGGTGAGTTGTACACTTCAGATGAAATAAATCGTTTTAATGAGAGTACAAAATTTGTTGCTAGTTTTATATTACATGAAATTTTATTCCATATCTTCGCACCAATGAACGATATTAAGCGGCGCCCGTAAGCATTGTAAGTTATCGGCAAGTTAAGGTTATTATAATGTAGTTGTCGGGTTTCACGTTTTGGAAAATTGAATATAGAAGAGTGATATGGAGTATTCTGGGTTAAAATTCTTTGGACTAAAGTGGCAGTCTTATGGTCGCGAGCTAAGTTGATGGGGAGTATGTTTAATTCACTAAAAAGATGCTTAGCTGATGCATGTATTGGTGCTGCCGCTATTATCCTGATTGCCCTTCTTTGCAGAATGGCAACTCTCGCTAGATATGACGCGTAAGTGAAACCCCATGATTCAACACAATAGGTTAAATGAGTATGAAACACACCGAAATAAATCATGCGTAATGTTTGTTTGCTAAAATGTTTCCGTGCTTTCACTAATGAGAAGCATCCGAAGGTTAATTTTTTACATAGCTCGTCAATGTGGGGAGCCCAGTGTAGTGTTGAATCTAGGGTAATTCCTAGGTATTTATAAGTGATAACTTGGTCGATGTGTAAACCTCCTAGATGCAGGTTACATGTAAATGATTGTTGTTTCCGATCAGACGCGAAAACAATGAACTTAGTTTTTTAATATTTAGCACCAGCTTGTTGCAATCAAACCAAGTTATCGTATTTTTCAAGTCGTTATTTGCTAGTAATTCGGCCTCTTCAAGAGAATGATGTGATACTAGTAAGGCTGTATCATCGGCGTATAAAACTGCTTCGGAATGTCTGAGGCAGGCTGCGTAATCATTGATGAAAAGAGAGAAAAGTATCGGTCCTAACACCGACCCCTGTGGTACACCAGTCTTCACTATCGCGGTTGTAGATTGATTATGGGAAATTTGTACAAATTGGGTGCGGTTTGTTAAGTAGCTACGAAAAAATTTGCCAGCTGGCCCTCGAAAACCGTAGCGCTCAAGTTTTTGTAAAAGAATGTCGTGATTAACAGAATCGAAAGCTTTTTTTATATCGAGGAATATGCCTATAGTAGTTCTATTTTTGTTGAGGGAGGAATTGACTATTTCGGATACGGAGTGTACTGCTGTGCCTGTAGAGAAGTTTTTCCGAAAACCATGTTGATTAGCAACCAAAATGTTATATTTCTCGACAAAGTTCATTATTCTCGCGGCAATTAGTTTTTCAAATAGTGTATTAATGCAGGACAGAATTGTAATCGGGCGATAATTAGCCAGGTCATTAGGGTCACCATTTTTGTAAATTGGTACTACTCGCCCAATCTTAAGTTTTTCTGGGTAAATTCCCGATAAAAATGCCTGGTTAAACAGTTTTTGTAGTGGGTAGCACAGGATGTCAATGTTGTCTTTCAATAGGTTTACCGAGATTTCGTCGTGGCCCATAGCTTTGTTTGATAACATTTGTCTGGCAACGCCAACAATTTCGGCGGCTGTTATTTCTACGTAAACAAATGTATTAATGCACGGGCTAGGTAGGATAATTCTTGACGTTTCATCGGATACTGCAGCTGAGGATGTACCTATGTTAATGAAAAAGTCATTGAACATTGACACAAGGTGCGCTTGATCACAATTAAGAATGTTCAAATCTGGTAAAATGTTACATTGTTGAGAGGACTTCATTACAAGGTTAATTGTGCGCCATATTTCTTTGGAGCTACCGTTAGCTTTTGCAATACGGCTGCTAAAATATTGCTTTTTACGCTTCCGCATGGTGGATAGCGATAGGTTCCGTGCAACTCTAAACTTTTCCCTGTAATAGTCGTTGTCCTTGTTTTGCTTCATTTTGTTATACCAGTGTTCCTTGAGCCTAATTAACTTCAGTATCTCCTCGTTCATCCAGGGACAAATGGGAGAATAAAGCTGTGCTGCCCGGCGAGATACGAATTTGTGTGCTATACAACAAGACTTGAACAGTGTTGAAAAGGTATCATATGCATTGTTAGTGTCGGTAAAATTGATCTGAGAAAAGTTTGTCTCCTGAAGGGACCTTTTAGTTGCCTCGTAATTCCACCTTGATACACCATGGCCGACTGTGGGTTCTTTTTGAAGGTTCTTTTCTGCATTGGGAGCGACAATAAAAGTAGGGAAATGATCTGCGACGTTTTCTGTTATAACCCCAGCTTTTACGGAGCTGTCTTCAAAATTGGAGAGTATATGATCTATTGTTGAACAAGACGTTAGTGTTACTCTTGTTGGATCTGTAATATGGTTCTGGAAGCCGTAAGATAGCAGGAGGTTCCGGTATTCTGTACTTGAGGGGTCTGTTATATTTATGTTGAAGTCACCACAGATAATCGTTTTGTTATCTTTGTTCGCAAGACGGTACAACACATCTTCCAGCTTTTCTAGGAATGCCCGAGTGTTTGATTCTGGCGGTCTGTATATTACACCAACAGTGACTCCACAATCCAGTTCCGCAAACAGCATGTCATACAGGCCTGTTTTAGTCTCTGTCAAGTTTGGTAATATCTTATATATGGTTTGTGAAGATATGTATAATGCTACGCCACCACCTCTTGAACTAGCCAATCTTGGCAGGGATAAAAATCTATAATTAGGAATGTTCATAAATTCATCTTTTTTAAGCCACGTCTCCGAGATTGCCACAACGTTGTACCGCTCATCCAGCCGCGTCAACAAAGCGACCAGTGGATCATAGTTTTTGTTTAAGCTCCTAACATTACAGTGTAGAAGGCTTATAGCTTCAGAGCTCGTACACGTCATGGTGCGCGTCACACCGTTACGCATTTCTAGCTCGGTGTCTTGGTTTTTGAGGCTATGCTATCTTATCCAGGTCATCTCGAGAAGCGATGTGAATGACATTCGAATTTTCTGCCTTCCTTGCCAGTATTTTTGACCGCGAGACCCACACAAATCTCCAGTTTTTTTCTTTCTTTCTAGCAATTGCCATGCCCAGCAAAGCTTTATATTCTGGACAGAGGTGCTCGTTAATATACACCGCATTGGTATCTGAAAACCCGATATCGCTAGCTGAGAGCCTTTTCTTTTTTGCCGCTTGCAAGACTTTATCTCGCACGGCACGTGACGAGAACCTTACAATGATGTTTGTTTTTGTCCTGTCCTTTGTGGGCACACGATGCACCACGTCAATATCTTTGGGTTCGACGCACATTCCAACTTTGTCCCCTATCCTCTGAACAACTTCCATCAGTGATTCGTTCTGGTCTTGCGGAATCCCCTTAATCTCAAGATTGCTGAGCCTGGTGTATTGCTTCAACTCTGTTAATTCTTTCTGCGTGGTCACAAGCGATTTTGCCAGTTGCTCTTTTTCCAGTTTTAACGCTGCATGATCCTTTTTAAGTGCATCTAGTTCCACCTTTGTTGTACGAAGCTCTTCAAAAGTTTCGTTCATGTACTTCATACCTTCTTTTACGTCATCAATATCTTTTCTAAGCCCTGCGTTCAGGTCAGTGACGTATTTTAGCAGTTCTTTGATAGTCGACGGAGGTTTGTCACCCATTTCGAACAGCGAGCAATCAAGGTCACGAGCGAAAAGAAAATAAGGAAAGAAGAAAGCAACAGGGTTCAAAACCTACAGACCTGCAAGGTATTGCAAAAGCAATCAGCTTTCCCTTCGATGCGCTCGTGCCCGGATCGCTCGCTGTTGTGGTGCTCTCCGGGGCGCGGCCAGCCACTTTATCGGTGCTGCGCTGGATCGCCGATACCGCGCGCAGGCGCGTGTCTTGTGCGTGACGTGGAATTTGGCCGCTGGTGTTGCACGAGACCACGGTTCACGGTCTTATCGCGCGTAGTACGGCTTGAGGCGCACGACGTGGACG